>JADRCC010263698.1:0-10164 GCA_019843855.1 Hylomyscus alleni | reverse complement strand
CCCCCCCCCCAAAAAAAAAGCTTATTTCTGAAGCAGATGGGCGCTATTACAAAATTCCATAACTGGTCAAAATTCAGAGAGCGTATCTCCAACTGATATGTCTTCAATATAAACCCTGCACTTAGGGGACATCTCAGAAGAGGGAGTCGAAAGATTCTAAGAAGAGGAGAACCAGGACATCTGCTGAGATAGTGACTTCTATATATGATAGGGAAGATGCATCCATAAAGTCTCAACAATGTAGTTACCTAAACAAGGCTCATGTAATTACAGCACCAGTTGACATAGCAATGTGGATGGCTGAGATCTCCCAGAGCCCTATGCCTAGATGAAGAGCTTCACGTAAGAACAGCTATTGAAAGATGAAGAGTTAGCCTTCTCTAGTGATGAGCCCTGCGAAGTTATCCAAATTCCAAACGGTTAAACTGAAACACATACACATAAAAACAACATTAAGAAGACTTTGTAGGTTGTATTTATGTATACCTTATCTATACATGTATAGATATGTAACAATAATTAAAGAAGAAGTCATGAATTTAAATAAGAGTGTAGGGGCATGGATGGAGTTGGAGCAAGGAGAAGACGGGGTGGAAGTAATGTAAATACAGAACTTATGCAAGAAATTCTAAAAAAGTAAATTAAAAAATCCACTGTACAAAACTTTCAAAGAACCCCTGAAAAGAAAAAAACAACAAAACTAAGCCAATTTATGAATTTGCGCTTACATATTAAAATCTTAAAGGCCTAGAAGTGATTCCTGTGAATGTCAAAATAGCATTTATTAGAGTTGACTGGAAGTATATGTGATTATAAAGAGGATTATATGGAGGGAATGTGAAAATGAATTCAGCATCCTGCTTTTTCACTGAATAACACAGTTGTTCTCATACTCGATAAGTTATGTGTGTGTCTATTAAATTTCTGTATGTACATTTCAGCTGAAGAGGACAGAAACCCACCCTTCTGGGACTTTGAATCAAATTATGAAAAACAAATAGAAACATCTCTCTGCAGTGAGAACATTCTCAATGTCTTGGATATTTAAAATGGAGATATGACTATTTAAAATTGCCTAAATAGTCCTTTTTGACACAAGAAGAATGTCTTGCAGCTCACTGTGCTGTGGAGATTGGTTCTCTTAGTGGGGATGCAAGCAGGAGCTCCCATCATGCTTCATCTCTTTGTTCCTTTTACCATGATAATGAGCTCTTGGGAGGCACTTGAAGCTTACAGTAGATTACACTTGAAGGAATATTATTCAAGAAGATGTAAGGCAGAAGGGCTATTTAAAAGGGAATGCTAGCATGCCTAGGAAGCCTGTAATCATTCTCAGGAGATAGCTGATTATTTTGGCTGGAATGTTTGACAGACACGTTTTTTCCAAAGTTGCACGGTGAAGATGAACGTCAAGCATGACAAAGAACAGCCAGTGGTAGAGAAACAGTTAACTCTAGAGCTTTTATGATTACTTTAATATTGCCAGGAAGCACATGAAAGCCTCCCTAGCTCACAAGATATTCAGACAAGAAAAGTCATGCTTTCATTGATGGAAATTACAAGTCTTTCATCAGAAGAAAAAAAAAAGTGAGCGCACAAGGCAAGATAATACAATTGATTTTCACTTTAAATATGCTGGGACGCGGTATCATTTTCCTGGTTACAAAGATATGTGGTCATGATTGTAAGGAGCCAGCAGAGTACGCAATACTAGTAGAAGAAAATGTGAATAATCCTGCCCCAGGTAGGGCCCTTGGTGAGTGATAAAGTCTACAGAAACTGTCTCTAGGGGATAAAACCCTGTCACTGCTATAACATTGGCTCTGTTTTTATGTTTGGTAAATTTCCCATAGGGACATTGAAATCTTATGACTTAATAATGTTTTTAATAAGTAATTATTTATAAATATAGTTTCATACTTAAATCACGGGATAGTGAGATTGCCCTAAAACAGAAAGTAAAGTCCAATTTCAAAGTAGGTGACAGTAGACAACATACCCAGCTGCTTGTATTGTAATCGCCTTCTGTTAAACAAGAGGAATAAGCAATGTATGTAATCTCTAATCTCAAATCCTGAGGCCTGAATCCATTTCTATCCATCAGCAATGCTTTATGGCTTGTATTTACTCATTTTCATCATTCATTGTATTTATTTATTTTCTAAATCTTCCCCTTATAATCTGCACATGCTTTCTCTCTAGTCATTTTTTAAGAGTTACCTGTTTATTTCAATCAATGGCTTAAATCAATGATTTTCTATTACTCTTAAACTAAGATCAACCTTTTAGGTGTTGTATGCGGATGTATGGATTTGTACGTGTGAAGGCACACATACACCTGTGTATGTGTGCATGGAGGACAGGGGTCTACTCTGAGTATCTTCCCCTCTCTCTACCTTATATTTAGACACAGCACCGCTTCACTGAATCAAGAGCTCATGATTTTCGCTAACGAAATGGGTAAGTGAACCCTTGAGATCTCCTTGCATCTTCATTACAACTACGGTGTTAGAGACCCACGTGTTTCGCCATCAGCTATGTAAAAGCTTAACTAGTAGATCTGCAAAACTTTTCAGTTATGTTAACTCTGTTCTTAAGCTTCTTCAGTAGGTTTGTACTTTAATTAACGTATTTGTCATGTACAAAAGTTAGATGTCATGTTTTAAAGTGCGCTGATTCAATTTCCCACTTCTTTATCACAATGTATGCTTTCATTTTTGTGTTTCTATATAGTGACTATGAATACCTCTGGCATTTCTCCTTTAATTCCTATGACTAACATACACGATATTATTTGGGCCAGAAGAGATACCTCGGAAGTTAAGAGGGCTTACTTTTCTGGCAGGAGATCTGGGTTTGGTTCCCAGTACCCACATCAGGTAGCTCAAAACCACCTATTCCAAAAAAATCCGAAGCTTCTAGCATTTGTGGGCCCGTGAACTAATGTGTTTCTCACGTACATAACTAATAATTTTAGTTATTATTATTTTTAAATAGATAATATTATAGCTCCAGCATGTCCCACAAACATTAGATGATATCACTGATTTTTATTTATTCATGCATTTATACTATTTTGATAGCCAATTCTTTTCAATGTCTATCTTAGTTAGGTCTTTATTTAGAGAAATTAATATTTTATTACTTTGTTAGTTATTTTATTAATTTCAAAAAGTTCAAATGTCAGTGTTGCCAACTGTTGTTGTCTTAGGCTACAGAGTGACGTGTTTAATTTATCTCCTTCCACTTGAAGTCATCAATTCACCAGAAGTGTAAGAACTAATAAATGTTGAATTATAGGCAGGTACATTTTAACTGAATTAGATTGTCAACTTTAGCTTGTTGTAATTTTATAACTCATGGAAACATGGAGTTATATAAATACATGATGTAACATACATGTTTAAGTGTAATAAAATTGGTCTAAATCTGCCTGGTGCATTATTGCTACATGCATTTGTTAATGCAGTAATTACTCATGTATCACCACCTGATATAGTGAGTGAATTTGTGGGTGAAAGTAGAAAGGGTTCGGGAAATCAAACGTCTATCAAACAATTAGATTATTGCACAAACTATTCAAAACTGTAAATATAAGAATCTAGTATCTTGCTCTAGTCATTATCCCATGATGGCTTTGAGCCAGGTAGTCAATAAGTCAGCACTTTGACTCTGAATAAGAAATATAATTCCCAGGCTCATTTGTTTCAAGTAAAAGGAATACAATTAGTTTTCAGGCAAATTTAAAATTATTAGTGTTTATATACTTAACATTTACTCTTTAATTAAAAGCAAACTAATGGAAATGAATGTAGTATTAAAATATGTTGTTAGGTTATTAAAACATGATACTCATTATTTGCTTAGCTTTTATTTCATGGTTAGACTTAGCATCACATTTGCATGAATTCAGTGTTTGTAAAAGCTGGGTGATTGAACAGTTGCTAAGACTCAGATCTATGGGAACACTCTAAACGGCTATGTGAACAGTCAAAAAAAAAATAATAGATGAAATCTTATAACCCCAGTCTCAGGACCTACACAGTTTCATTTTCCCAATTAGCTGGAGACAGTGCCCGTTCCTCGTGACAGTGCCATAGGGAGCCTTTCATCCACACACGAACTTTGATTCTGGCTGAGATTATAGCCAACACTGAAAGAATGTAATCAATATGCAGGCAGAACATACATTTAAAAAAATATGATCTCAGCTGATGCGGTCACTCTCTAGAGAGCTTTATAAGAGAACAAAGAGAATAGTTCTTAGCATTCAGAGGCGTAGTTCACTTTCTGTAGGTTGACCCTGTCTGCACACAGATTTTGCCTTTAATGCTTCTCCCAGGATGAGCATCCAAAAGTCACAGAAAGACAGCGGATGCAGCAGTCTGTGTGCTCCTGGTCACTGCATGATTAGACTCTGCGAGGGACTACTATGAGGACCACGCAGCTCTTTCTCTACTACAGCAGGATGCTAGATATACAGAAGCAATAAGATAAACGATAATGGTAATACTTCTCTCTGAAATGGATGCGAAAGGATTCTTCTGTTAAAATGTTTTCCCATAGGACTGCACAGGTAGCCTTGTTTAATGACTAGTCTTCAAATAGAGATCCATTGTTCTCTGATTGCTTGTATCCATTTTGTCCTTTAGAACAAAGGATGTCTTGCAGGAAAAGAATGGCAAAATATGGTTTGGGGATCTTTACCACGTTAAGAAATGGAAAGTGTTATACTGCTTTTCATCAAGCGTTGAATCGAAAGTTTGATTCGCTCATTTGCCATTCTTACTTCTATTTCAAAGTGTGTTCACTCCTAATACAGATGTTGATAAAGAAAAGAAATGCGACACATGCTTAGAAAAGGTATACATGGATATGGGTGGGTTTTGAATGAAGACAGTTACACAAGAATGTCCTCCTGTTTTGAGACTGTAGCCTAGGCTAGCAAAAAACTTACATCGTATCTATGGCTTTCCTTACATTTTCAACAATTCTCCTTCCCTAGTCTACCAAATGTTTGCATTTCAGGTGAACCATCTTTCCTAGGTGCACAAGCATAGTTTTTGAAGCTCAAAATACATACTTTTCTACTTTAAGTTGACATTGAAAAATGTGCATATTTTTGTTATTTTCTAATTATTAAATAATACAAAAAGTGGGTTGGTTCATATAAAACATTGTTTTTAAATATAAAAATGATAAAAGTCAATAATTAAACATTTTATGACCTACTTGTCACAAGCAACATCACATATGTTAAAACACAAGTTAGTTTTCAATCTTCTTCATGCAATACAAATAGATGTTAGTGTGGGAGAGCAATTAAAAACTCACCCTAATGGAGAAGTTAGGGCAAGGATTGTAGGAGCTGAAGGGGTCTGCAACCTCATGGGAAGAACAACAATATTAACCAACCAGAACCCCCAAAACTCCCAGGCATGAAACCACCAATCAAAGAGTACACGTGGAGGGACCCATGGCTCCAGCTGCATATGTAGCAGAGGATGACCTTATCGGGCATCACTGAGAAGGGAACCCGTTGGTTCTGTGCAGGCTCGGTGACCCATAGGGAACAGAAGGGCGCTGAGGCAGGTTTGGGTGGATGAGCACCCTCATAGAGGTAGGGAGAGGGGGAAGAAGGAAGGGAAAACTGGGAAGGGGGATAACATTTGAAATGTAAATAAATAAAATAACCAATAAAAAACGCCAAATCATCCCGAGGGAAGTAACCCAGAAAGACTGGCATCGTCTGAACTCACTCATAAGTGGACATTAGCCATACAGTACAGGATAACTATGCTCCAATTCACAGACCCAGGGAGGCTAAAGTAATGGGGACTTAAGGGGAGAGGCAAGGATCTCCTCAGGAAGGAGAACTAGAAGAGATTTCATAGGTGAACTGGGGGCAGGTAGGACTGGGAACAGGAGGAATCCAGTACGTAGAAGGGAGGGAGGGAGTACTGGGGGAAACAAGTAGAATTGGGGGTGCCTTTGGGGGCAGGTGGAAACCTAGTTCAATGGAAACTCCGTAGAATCTATGAGAGTAACCCTAGCAAGGACCCTAGTAACGGGGAACGCAGGGCCTGAACCAGCTGTTTTCTCTAAGAGACAGGGCCCGAAGTGGTAATGGTATGTGCCTGATCTTATTGTAGCTGTGTTTGGTTGATGTCCCTGGGAGGTCTATTGTTTTCTGATAGAAGGAAGGGGAGAAGGGGATTTGGGAGAGAGGGGAGGTAGGGTGAGATGGAGATGCGGGGGGGGGGGGGGGGGGAAGGGAAGGGAGGAGTAACTGCAGCTTGGGATGTAATATAGGAGAGAAGAATTAAAAAAAAAAAAAACAAAAACCCCAAACCACCCAAACATTCTGAAGGAATGGCGTTACTGTGATTTGGAAGGTACACTGTGTTGGGGTCTGTGGTGGTAGTTTGAATAACAATACTGTCAGCTTTACATCCACATTCAGAAGCAGCATTCTGTCCCGTTAAATGCTTGTGCAGGAAAGTCTGGGCATAGTGGAGAGCTGGCAGGGATGTGGGTCACGGCTCGCTGAGAGATGCTGATCCAGGACATTGACGCCAGAACATGACTTAACAAGTGTGTATTTAAGGGAAAATAATCCTTCCCAGCTCTGATTCATTGACCCTCAATCAGGTTTCAAATCGATTATTTTATTGTACTGTAGGAAGGCATGAGGGTAACATGGCTGCAGAAAAGTCGCCATGAAATTTGTATCTTCCATGTAGGTTGAAGTGTAGGAACATTTTCTGAGGTTATACTTGGAAATGTTGTGTAAAATGGGCAGACAAGGACAAATCCCATCATTCTTTACACATGTTCTGGAGTGGAACACAGGGGCAGTAAGTACTCATGGTGTGTTGGCGGGAGTGCGGAGTCTGTAACTAAAGAACATTCTATGGGTGAAGGATATCAGAGATTGCCAGAAAGGCAACTTCAGAGCAAAAAGGATTTCTCCAGGAACTCATAGATTATGGAGAGCCATATTGGAGGCTAGAAGTGTTTACTCCATTGCATTTCTCCATGCACTACAGTACTTCAAACAAGACAGGATCTCTGGGTTTTCCTGATTCCCTCATAGCTTAAAATCATAAATTCAAACTGAGAGAGGTAAAGCAGAAGTTTTGAACAAGCAGTATTGTTAGAGACATTTGTTTTATTATTTGGGCTGCAGAAGAGGCAAGCTGTACAATGTATAGTGTTACCGTTGGTTAGCTTTCCTAAAGCAACCTCTCTGTGCCTTAGCTTCCTATGTCTATAGCTGGATACTAACAGCAACTTACTAGTGTTAGAATGAGAATTAAATACATATATATGTATAAAGAATGTATATCTGGACTACGGTGGTACAACATGCTTGTTACCTCAGAACTCTGGAGTCTGAGGCAGGAGGAATGACTTGAGTTTGAGTCCAGCCTGCATTGCGTAGTGAGCACCAGGACACCCAGGGTTACAGAGCTAATCCTTGTCTCAAAATATCAAAAAACAAACACAAACAAACAAACAAACAAAACAGTAGCAACTAAAAGAAATCTTAAAATCATGACTAGGCTATGTAAATATTAGTAAAGTAAAACAAATAAATGCACATATGAAATATATATGCAAGTATTAAAATGTACATTATACCTTATTTTACTTTACATTACAGATAATGAGCTCAGAAATGCAAATTGTTTTTCTCAAGACAGCACAAAAGAGATATTAGGTTAATAAATGAAATGAATTACTAAGATAATGGATGAGTATTCATAATTTTATATAAAACTCAGTCTGTGCAATGAATTTACTAAGTGGAGGAAGATCAAAAATTTCCATGAAAATGGTAAGTTACAGATAGAAAAGCCCAATGATAATCACGTAACACTTGACATATAGTGTGATATGGAGTTTTATTCACTTTTACAGTGTATTGGGCTTACTGACACAGAAGCAGTGGAGTACACACGCCATGCTTGTTGAGTGACATGCTGACAAGACACTTGTGCAGACTGGGAAAGCGAGGAGCAAATGGTGGAATGTCTAAGAAAGAAGAGTTTGTGGCATGTGTGGAAGAATATTTAAGCACAGGAATATCTGAGGTACGACAGACTGTAATCAGAGAAGAATTCTTTTGTCTCCAAAATCATCCAAAGAGGGTTTTGTAGATAATATGGTGTAGTATGATTCAGATTTTGGATACAGTATTGGAAAAGCTGATTTAAAATATTACAAAAACAATTAATTCAAGAATGGATGTGACACACATGCGTATATTGTACATAGGAAAGTGTTTTGTGTTTTTTTCATTATCAGAATTCTTGATGGACAAAAGTTGAATATATTTGAAGTAGAAAATGTGATGGTGTCAGTAGTTTCTCAACCATGTACTCATGACCATAATTAAATTGATCTCAAGCCTCCCCATTCTGGCTGCATGCTGAGCTTCTCATAACTTTTCTATCTTTGAGTCTATTCCTTTAGGCTAAACCACCATTACCTTCTTCCCCAGCCCCTATCACTACATTTCCACTCTGAACTTCTAAGATAGCTGAGTTTTAAAGCTCTTCTCAAGTCAGGATTCCATGAAGTATATAAGGATCAAAGTTAAATAATTTAAAAAAAGCAGTGGTAGATTACTTTTTGCACAGTTGTTAAAAACTATCCCAAATGGAGACAAATATTTGCATAAGCATACACATCAATGTTTGGATAGATATACAGAAAGGCTATTATATATATAAAACACAATGTTATATTTAAGGAAAAGAGTAATTAAAGTGCAAATTTTTGTTATATTCCTACTTTGTAAAGGAAAGTTTAAATTCTTACAGGCACTATTGCACCACCAAGAATACACCACCAGTTGTATTCTTTTTTTTTTTAAAAAAAGAATACGACTAATTTTCAACCACTTAATAAAAAGCACGTCTTAAAATTTAAGATATATTTTATTCATTATGTGTCACGTGGGCTTGGAATTTAAAGGCAAAGATCAGAAAACTTAAAGTGTCTTGAAAATAGAAGTGGAAAGTGTGTTATATTCTGAGAGCTTTGTTGTCACAGGGTCCTACATACAGCCTGCAGTACCGTGTGCTCTATGAACTGTGTGCTCTATGTACTGGTTCTAGGCCAGATGGCTGAGCGACATAGATGAGGGGCAATTCTAGAGTTCTGTGTCTGGCAAGTGGTACATACTCAATTGTTTGGTTTTTAATGCTAAGGTACTGGGTTATAACATGAGTTAGCCTGCAGTTTCTGTAAAAAATCCAACTGAATGTATCTATATATCCATGTGATTCTGTATACACATGACTGCTTTTAAAAAAAATCACAAAAACAAAGGAAAAGTTTGTATTCTAATCAGCTTGTATTATATACATTTAATAGACCAATAGACCTTTTTCTCTAAAGATGTCAACTCGAAGTGTTAATAAACTTCTTAATTTATTGATTCAGAATATAAGAGGATTAAAGAACTGACTGAGCTGTTAACTATGTTTGGCTCTGAGACAGGAATAGACTATATATGTAGGTGGTACCCTCTAGTGGCTACAACAGACACTGTCCTTCAATGGGCCAAAATAAGCAATGAAGGTTTGTTATCAATGAATATATTTTGGGGGACTTCAGTGGTTACGTTTCAAAACCTTTGCATTTTTGTAAGGTACGAATAAAAGCGGGAGAGTTATACATAAATATTACACATTCCACACAACCGACCACCAGAAACATGGAATGACCAAATGTTTACTAATGGTACTTACATTCTCAGTTCTTACAGATTCTGGATCCCATAACTGAACAGTCTATTAAGAGACAATCAAATTTTCTAAAATAGGTTTGAAATGTCATCTTAAAATTATGTTCTCAAATTAAAATAATAATGCACACTTGTGAAACATAAGAGACAGTTCTAAACTATTTGTTCATATGTCATCACATTAAGTCCTAACAGTAATGCTAAGAGAGTAGGTAGAACTAAAATTGGTATTTTACATAAAGGAAACTATGACTGTTTGAAAGAGATTCAAGAATGTCTATTCAATGTTTAATTAGTCCTGATGTCTGGATCCCTTGATCACAGTTCTTTTTTTTTTCTATTAGATATTTTATTTACATGTCATATGATTTCTCCTTTCCCAGTTTCCCCTCCAAAAAAAAAAAAAA
>JADRCC010263667.1:2894-17032 GCA_019843855.1 Hylomyscus alleni | reverse complement strand
TCAGTTGAGAATTGTTTGTTTAGTTCTGTACCCCATTTTTTAATAGGGTTATTTGGTTCTCAGAAGTCTAACTTCTTGAGTTCTTTGTATATATTGGATATTAGCCCTCTATCAGATATAGGATTGGTAAAGATCTTTTCCCAATTTGTTGGTTGCCTTTTGTCCTGACAGTGAATTTTGCCTTACAGAATTTTTGTAATTTTATGAGGTCCCAATTGTCGATTCTTGACCTTAGAGCATAAGTTATTGGTGTTCTGTTCAGGAAATTTTCCCCTGTGCCCATGTGCCCGAGGCTCTTCCCCACTTTCTTTTCTGTTAGTTACAGAGTATCTGGTACTATTTAGCTATTAAAAACAATGGATTTATGAAATTCTTAGGGAAATGGATGGATCTGGAGAATATCATCCTGAGTTAGGTAACCCAATCACAAAAGAATACACATGGTATACACTCTCTAATAACTGGATATTAGCCCAGAAGATCAGAATACCCAAAATACAATCCACAAACCACAAGAAAGTCAAGAAGGAAGACCAAAGTGTGGATACTTCATTCCTTCTCAGATGGGGGAACAAAATACACATGGATGGAGTTGCAGAGACAAACTATGGAGCAGAGACTGAAGGAAAGACAATCCAGAAACTGTTCCACCTGAGAATCCTTCCCATATTCAATCATCAAACCCAGATACTATTGTGCCAAAAAGTGCTGGCTGACAGGAGCCTGATATAGCTCTCTCCTGAGAGGCTCTGACAGTACCCCACTAAAACATAAGTAGAGACTGACAACCATCCATTGGACTGAGCACAGGGACCCCAATAAAGGAGCTAGAGAATAGACCCTAGGATCTGAAGGGCTTTGCAGCCCTTTAGGAAGAACAACAATATGAACTAACTAGTGCCCTCAGAGTTCCCAGGGACCAAACCACCAACCAAAGAGTACACATGGAGGGACTTATGGCTCCAGCTGCATTTGTATAGCAGAGGATGGCCTAGTTGGTATTCACAAGGAGCAGGGACCCTTGGTCCTGTGAAGGTTTTATGCCCCAGTGTAGGGGAAAGCAGGAGAGGGTGGGTTGGTGAGCAGGGGGAGGAGGCAGGAGGGAGGGAACAGGTTATTTGTTGTTGTTGTTGTTTGTTTCTGGAAGGGAAACCAGGAGAGAAGATATCATTTGAAATGTAAATAAATAAAATATCTAATAAAAAAAGTCCAAAAGTGCTTGGCACTGGTGGCGCATGCCTTCAATCTCAGCACTTGGGAGGCAGAGGCAGGCAGATTTCTGAGTTCAAGGCCAGCCTGATCTACAGTGTGAGTTCCAGGACAGCCAGGGCTATACAGAGAAACCCTGTCTCAAAACAAAAACAAAAACAAAAACAAAAACAAAAACAAAAACAAAAAACCTCCAAAAGCATTGCAGTGGCATGAGCTTTCAGTGTGGGTGGGGAAGTAGGGATGGTGGGGGCCATATTTGACAGCATCACATTGAAGAATCAAAGATGAAAAGAGAAGATACTCAGTGAGAGATGTCACAAAGCAAAGAGAAGATAGTTTTGGTCTTCTATAGCTTTTCACTTTCTAAAAAACTGACCTAGAGTGAGAGATTTAGTCTCTAGTACTGAATAAAACTGGGCACAATGAGAGATAGTGTAGCCCAGCAATGTGGAGGTGGATGTAGGAGGATCAGAAATTCAAGCTCATTGCTACCTAAGAAGCAGGTTATGGTTTCAGCTATAGAAGAGACTACCTCAGAAACAAACCAAACTAACCCAACAACAGAAAGGTGTGCATTGATATTTGTGAGACCTATTAAACTCATTGAGTTGAGCACAAACCTCTTCACCAGGCCATCCTTGACTCTGTTACTCTCCTACTAGGTAATGCTCCCATCACCTTTCAGAACTGTCAAAGTGCAGAACAGGTTTCTCCCATAATAACTTTTGGGCGATAAACTATATTTAATTAAGAATAAAGTACTATGTATATATGTGTATATACATACATACATACATATAATGCAAACATACATAATTTGTAATAAACTTGTCTGAACAAGGCAAAAATGTCTTCGTATATCCTTGATATAAGAGGTTTACTCAAACAAGAAACCATACTGCCCCATTTGCTCTGATATTCATATCATAACCTAAAAAGCCACTAGTAAGGAGGTCAAAGCTGACAGAAGAAAAATCAGATAATAATATCATGGGAAATACAGTTACATTTTCCTGAGGAATTGGACAACATATTGCTCACAGGAATAATATTTTAAGTCAAGACATCAGTGGTGACAAATTAGTATCTACCAGAGGGAACAGTATATATTCAAATATAAAGGTAGCAGCTGCTACTACAGATAATTTAGTATTACTTGATTTATTAAGAGTGAGGTAGAGGTACCAGAAAAACTCTAGACTAGCTATCAGATAGCAAATTACACAATATTTTACCTATGATGACAAGGAGTTTAGCCTTTTTTTTCACAGAGAAAAATATAATATAACTTGTGTATTAAAATGTTCATTCTCAGTGGGTATGGAGTATTCAAGGGGGGGAGGGTTGCTATAAACAGCCGAACGAATGAAGAGGATGTATAAAATACAATGCTTGAATGAATGACAAAATCAAAATAGTGTTGCTGAGTAATGTAGGAGATTCTAGTGTTATTTTGCTATAAGATCAATCAAAGTGGTAGCTCACCATACAATTTAGTATTTACTAATTAATTTAAAATTGTGAGTGGTCAATTTTGTAAGCAGTGTTCTGCATCAAAATGAGGACTCTAGTTATAGAAGTAAAGTTTTATTGTTTTATTTATTTATTTTAGAATTTTACTTGATACCTTTTTGTTTTCTTTATTTTTTATTATTGGATATTTTATGTATTTACATTTCAAATGTGATCCCTTTTTCTAGTTTCCCCTCTGGAACACCCCTATTCCATTCCCCCTCCCCCTGCTTCTATGAGGGTGTTCCCCCACTCACCCACTCACTCCCACTTCACAACCCTGGCATTCTCCTACACTGGGGCATCATGCCTTCCCAAGACCAAGGGTCTCTCCTCCCATTGATGTCTGACAAGGCCATCCTCTGCTACATATGTGGATGGAGCCATGGTGCCTCTGTGTGCACACTTTGGTTGGTGTTTAGTCCCTGGAAGCTCTGTGGGGTCTGGTTGGTTGATATTGTAAAGTTTTTTTATTAGATATTTTCTTTATTTACATGTTAAATAGTATCTCCTCTCCCAGTTTCCCCTCTGAAAAAAAAGAAAGAAAAAGAAAGAAAAACAAAACAAAACAAACAAACAAACAAAACAAAACCCTGTTCCCTCTCCCCTCCCCCTGCTCATCAACCTACCCTCTCCCAATTCTTGGCCCTGGCATTCCCCTACACTAGGGCATAGAATCTTCACAGGACCAAAGGCCTCTCCTTCCACTGATGACCGATTAGGCCATCCTCTGCTACATATGCAGCTGGAGCCATGAGTCCCACCATGTGTACTCTTTGGTTGGTGGTTTAGTCCCTGGGAGCTCTGAGGGTACTAGTTAGTTCATATTGTTGTTCATCGTAAGAGGCTGCAAAACCTTCAGCTCCTTGGGTCTTCTGTCTAGCTCCTTCATTGGGGACCCTGTGCTAAGGCCCATGGATGGCTGTGAGCTTCTACTTCTTTATTAGTCAGGCACTGTCAGAACCTCTCAGGAGACAGCTATATCAGGCTCCTGTCAACCAGTACTTGCTGGCATCCATAATAGTGTCTGGCTTTGATGACTGAATATGGGAAGGATTCCCAGGTGGAGCAGTCATTGGATTGTCTTTCCTTCAGTCTCTGCTCCATAGTTTGTCTCTGAAACTCCTTCCATGGGTATTTTGATCCCCCTTTTAAGAAGGAACAAAGTATCCATACTTTAGTCTTCCTTCTTCTTGAGTTTCTTGTGGTTTGTGAATTGTATTTTGGGTATTCTGAGATTCTGGGGGAATTGCAAATCAAAACAACCCTGAGATTCCACCTCACACCAGTCAGAATGGCAAAGATCAAAAACTCAGGTGACAGCGGATGCTGGAGAGGTTGTGGAGAAAGAGGAACACTCCTTCATTGCTGGTGGGATTGCAAGCTGGTACAACCACTCTGGAAATCAGTTTGGCGGTTCCGCAGGAAAATGGACCTAGTACTAAGGATCCAGCTATATCACTCCTGATCATATACCCAGAAGATGTTCCAACATGTAATAAGGACACATGCTCTACTATGTTCATAGCAGCCTTATTTATAATAGCCAGAAACTGGAAAGTACCCAGATGTCCCCCAACAGAGGAATGGATACAGAAAATGTGGTACATCTATACAATGGAGTACTATTCAGCCATTAAAGCAATAAATTTATGAACTTCTTAGAGAAATGGATAGATCTGGAGAATATCATTCTGAGTGGGGTAACCCAATTACAAAAGAACACACATGGTATGCACTCTCTGATAAGTGGATATTGTAATGTTTTAAAAAGACAATTTCAGATGCCTATGTAATAGGGGTTTAGCAGGCCAAATTTTGACTGAAATTGAATATAAACATCTAACACAGCAATGGTCACTGGCCTAGATTTTATTTATTAGATGCTCTGATACACTGCTGATATTTAAACAATTTAACATGTTAGGTTTTCTATTGTGTATTTTGATCATAATACAAATCTAAAGATATTACATGATTAGTATACTCTGAACACTGACTAAGCAGACAATATGATAGTCGTAAAAGGATGCAGATAGTGGCAGTTAAGTCCTAAGTGATACTAACACTTAAAGGGAACACCAAGGAATATGGCCAACTAGATGGAAATATAAGCAAGTGACAAAATCTTCAACTGAGTATAGTCAATAGAAGAGAACATGCAAACTCAGAAAACATGCTCAAAGAGAATGCAGATGGTAGGAATATAGTGTTTGTGGGATACCATTAAGAGCACTTTCAGTTAAGGTTACAGGGGGGCATAGCCATTTTACTACGTTAACATCAATTCTGTCTCAAGTACTCATGTATCTTCAAAACACAAACTAAAACTCTGCCATTTTCACTCTACCAAGAATTTATCCTAACTAAGATGCACATAGAAAAGAGAAGGAAATGATCTAACATAATCACAATGTGAACTCAAGAAACAAATTATAGTAGATGTTAGCCAGTGTTAGCCAGAAACTCCCCATAGCAGAGCAACTTTTCAAGAGTGCATGTGACAGGAAAATAAACGCTGGTAGACAAATACATTAAAGGATTTGAGGTAGCAGATACTTTCTGACATACAGGATGACAAAAGAGGTAAGACATAAAAGACTGAGAACAAATCAAAGGAGACAGGGATATGTTTCAATGAAAAATAGAGTTGAAAAAACTTTTCTGTAGAAAGAATTGAAAGTGACCAATTTGTTTCAAGCAAACAAAGACTATAGTGAGGAGACCTAAAGATAGAGCTGATGTGGCAGGTTCCAAGGAAATATTTTTAAGTGAATTCTTCTACAACTGCACTATACTTTATTCTCAAATATTACATTTTTCTCTTCACTTATATGTAGAAATAGCAAGGATGATAATACCCTGGAAAGACATTTATGGCTCTGACATTCGAAGCTCAAAAAATTGAGTTTAATAATAAAAATGCTTCAAAATTCACCTCCTCTAAAAACCTGCCATATTTTTGAGTTCAGAAATCAAGATGGAGTGAATAGTGCTGAGATACTTTTTGTTGTACTGGCTTTGTGTAAGTATAAATTTACCCAGTGGATAATGGTCAAAATTTATATTTTCTTCTCAAAGCAAACAATGAATCAGGCACAAGGGTCAAAGTTTATCACATGGAGTTACTCTGAATTCATTACATCAAATTGCAGGAAGAGTAGCTTTGGTCTTGATCTGAATACAGTTTGTAATAGAAAGGAAAATAGGGTTATAAATAAAAGCGATCTAAGAAAAAATGATAGATGGATACACAGCAGATAAGGAAAGGAATCAAGTTACAAAACCTTAAGTTGACAAAATGACAGAGTTTCCACAGAGAATACAGTAAAAAAAAGGTAACTGCATCGTGCAGTGCACACTTTTATCCCTGGGCTGAGAGTCATTTTACACTGTACTTGGTTGGAATATACCTGAGCTTATATTCTTGTAATGCCAGTGGAAAATATAACAGTCTCAGGAAATGTTTATTATGATACAGGAAATAAACAGGAAAGAATTATGTTTTTAACTCATGTTATAGAATGGTAGCCACAATAATAAAACAAAGCTAAATAAAATCTCATACTGAGACTTACTTAGTAAATTAGATAGGGTCTATTAAATACTAGCCCTTAGTTCATTAAATAGACTTCAGTATGACCTTTAAAGTTCTCTTCTGTTGTCTTAGCTGCTCCAGCTAGTTTTGATTCTGAAAGAATAAAATCAATTAATTATATTTTATTTTCACTGTTTTATATACCTTCTCTCTCTACAGTAGCACTCATTCAAAACTTCTCATTTCTATTGCTTTCTTATTCCCATTTCTGCTTTAAGATTCCCTTCTCATGCTGACTCCTGCCTGCAGTCAGCCTCAATAACATAGCACTCACTCCCTATTTTATAGCAGGATGAATTCTAGTCCTTATATACTCTTTCATCCTCAGCTAACAGGGATTCAATAAGCAAAATGGGGCATCATCAGGCAAGGTGGATGCACTCTCAGTTATAAAATGAGTAACTCTGAAGGATTTACTGCAGCAGGGTGACTATAGTTACTATTATTGAACTGTGTACTTAAAACTTATTCTAGTAGATATTTAGTATTCTCATGCTCCTTATAAAATAGCGGTCTGCAGCAACATATATGCTAGTTATTTTGTTATGTTAAAATTTCACAATATCTAGATGTATAAAATCATCACACTGAATACCCAGGATATATGCAATTTTCATTTCCCAATTATAAATCAAAGCAATGGGAAAGAAAGAAAACTAATATATCCTCAAGAAGCTTACAGTCAAAAGGGAGGACAAATATAATTCAAGACAGTCTCAAAATTAAATTTAGGATTGTAGATGAAAACTCTGAGTGATTCTTGTATGGCAGGTTAGGAACGTCTTCTCTGAATGTAACATTTGAGTTAAGCCTTGACAATGAGTGAAGCATGGTCAAAAAAGCAAGGTTAGATGATCTTAAGTAGAGAATCACTTAAAAATAATGGATTATTGTAAGTGGTACATTTATAATCAAAGAAACAAAAAAGATGGAAACTACCTAATTCAATGTGTTGATCAGAGAGGGAGGATTTCATGGCTTATGTACTTTTTTTTTTTTTTTTTTTTTTTTCCCGAGACAGGGTTTCTCTGCATCACCTTGGCTGTCCTGAAACTCACTCTGTAGACCAGGCTGGCCTCGAACTCAGAAATCCGCCTGCCTCTGCCTTCCAAGTGCTGGGATTAAAGGCGTGCGCCACCACTGCCCGGCTGATTTCATGGCTTATGAATCACTTTAGACTAAGATCCTGTAAACTATCAATTATAAAGATTATGTGGAAAGCAATCAGAAAGGACTGATGCATTTTTAAAATGATCTAAAATCGAGTTACATAGTTATACTATATAGAAAAGTGAGAAGGGATAATAGATTAGATTAGATATTATTTGCATTATATAAAATATTATGCACATATGATATATAATAGAATTATATCAATTAGCAAAGTGTAGTATAAAGAGTGAAATATATCAAGGTCCAGTGGAGCACAACAATAAGTATTTGAGAGGTTGAGGCAGGAGTACTGCCAGTTCAAATCTACATAGTTAGATTCTATAAAAGGGAAAGAATGAAATGCAGCACTATCAAATCACATTGGCACAGAATATGACTTCTATGAATATGAAAGATCATAGCCATACTAACATAAGTACTACTTTAACACCCGGTGATGAGAGTTGTTCAGAGGCTTGCAGGATAAACTAAATCTACAGCAAAAAAGATGAATTATGAAGAATTTTGGAGGGGATCAAATCAACTGGATTTAGTGATCTGTGTCCAGGAGGATTAAGATTAAGAGAAATTGTCAAGAATCATCCCTGAATTTTTGTTACTAGATATAGTGGCTATTCCTGGTTGTCAACTTGACTATATCTGAAATGAACTACAATCCAGAATTAGAAGGCTCACCTGTGGCCCTAATCTGGAGACTGAGAGATACAAGTTTCCGCCCTGTATCTTGGCATGGAGATCTTGAGGTATAGTGGTTATGAATCCCAGAAGATTAAGATAGGAAGATCTATGAGTTCAAGCAAGATCATCTGGGATTAAAGGTGTGGTGGCACACACCTTTAATCTGGGCCACACCTTTTGCTGGAGACCTATATAAGGACATTGGAAGAAGGAAGGCTCACTCTGCTTCGCCTGCTTGCCTTGTGGGACTGAGCAACTGCTGGATCCTTGGACTTCCATTCACAGCTGCTGCCAACCATTGTTGGGAGTTGATTGTTGGGAGGTGAATTACAGACTGTAAGTCATCAATAAATTCCTTTACTACATAGAGACTACCATAAGTTCTGTGACTCTAGAGAACCCTGACTAAGACACTAGATTAGTGAGGCTACGAGAAATGAAAAGGGAACATGGATAGGAAGTCTCACCTATTAACTGACAGAGGACAAGCCACTTAGTTTGAGACATCTAAGTAGAAAAATGGGCAGACAGTTAAATATGCATTTAAGTTTTATCTGAGTGCTGTCACCATAGGCACCATTTGAGTCTAAATCTCTCTCCTAACTTGTATGTCTACTAAATGTTGTTATAATTGTCAGAAACCCAGGATGTATAATTTGAACTCACAACTCCCCTGAAAGGGAAAAGAATTTATATTTTAATAATTTCCGTTTGCATCTGACACAGAACTTGCAAAGCCAAGAACATGAATATTTGAGTGTTTTTAAAATATAAATCTCATTCTTAAGTCCGAGCAGTTTTATGGTGTCATTGTTCCTATATGCCACGAATAGCCACAAACCTGTCCACTTGGTCTCATTCTTTTCCTAAGTTCCTGAACTGCTATAATAGCTTTTAGTATTGCTCTTATCTAGTCTATTCTCTGCTATTTAGTTAGAGAAACCTCTCCAAATTTCAGACACAGTCCTGGTCTCAGGTCCCAGACTCTTAAAGACCTTTCAATAGTTTGCATATCCTCTTGTTGCTGCAACAGAATACCCCAGACAAAAGCAACTCAAGGAAGGGTTTACTTTTACTCTTGTTTGAGTATATAGTCCATCCTGATTAGGAAGCCATGGTAAAAAGAAGTTTACATAGGTGCTCATTTGGCATCTTCAGCTGGAAAGCAGAGGGAAGCAAATACTGGCCCTCAGTCTGCTTTCTATTCAGTCTCTCACTCCAGTCCATAGAAGGGCATTGCTTATTGGATGGTGCATTTTCCCATCTCAATTTCAATAATCTACATAAACCCTCACAGATACAGCTAGAGGTTAGACTAATTCAAATAACACCTCACAGGTATGCTTGGGCTGTGTTTCCTTAGATGATAATAAATCTTGTGATGTAGAAAAATCAATAGGAAGCAGCATATTTTTCAATTAAACATGATTGATTCTCATAATATACTTTCAAAAAGAACAATTTTATTATCATTCTCCTCTTGTAATTCTACCATAACATACCCTTACTCATCTACTTCTAAGTCTAACTCAGTGCTTTAGACATCCTGGGGTTGAGGTTTTGTCTTTTAGTGTCTATTGTAACAATTTCCGTTTGCATCTGACACAGAACTTGCCAAGCCAAGAACATGTATTGGGGGCTAAGTGAAGGCCCCCAAGAGCTGGAGTCTGACACTGCCTCCAAGTTAATTCCTAATGGTGAATAAAGCTGCTGAGAACCAATACCTACACAGAAGAGACATAGGTAGGGTTATGTTTGGGTGGGCTTGGGAGAAGCAGAAGGAAGCCACCATGGGAGACAAGAAGAACATGCAGAAGAGGAAAATGGAGAGCTGCCTTGGGTTAGCTGAGCCATAACAATGTGGCCATGCAGGGTAGCCAGTTGGAGCTAAGAGCAGTCCAGATGAAACACAGTAAGCAATAATTTGGGTTATGGATAAGAAGGTAGATTCTAACAGTATGCAGGGTAGACAGTTGCCTAGCTATTGTGCTGCCTAAGTCATATCTAAAAATATAAAGGTTGTGTGTGTCTTTCATTCTGGAACATGAATGGTATAAGATGGGTAGAAACCCTGCGCCAGGATTTTCAGTATTATTTTCTCCATCCTGGCATTGCTTAGGAAGTGTCAGGCCTGATTTTTTTTCTCCAGTATATCTTTGCAGTGCTTCTTCTGTCTGAAATAACTCATATTACTTATTTGCCTAGGTATATCTGGCCACCTTTCAGGCCTCACTTTCTAAGTTCTATGTTTGTAGTAAACTGTCCATTCTTTCTTCTTTCTTTCTTTTTTTCGAGACAGGATTTCTCTGTATAGCCCTGGCTGTCCTGGAACTCACTCTGCAGACCAGGCTGGCCTCGAACTCAGAAATCTGCCTGTGTCTGCCTCCCAAGCCCTAGGATTAAAGGTGTGCACCACCACTGTAAGTTGTTCATTCTGTTGCTCTGGTATGCCACTCCATGCTTCTTTAATTGACCCCCCCTCTTAGTTCTTTAGTGGTGTTCTATTGGTTGGTATTTGTCATGTGTACTTATTTAATTTCCCACCCCCTGCAAGTCCCAGAATCATGTTATCTTGATCAATATTGTATCCTATATAAGCATTAATATATATTTCTTGTCAAATTAATGTATTGACACATTAAGGATGTAAACAGTCATACTTCGAGAACATTGCCCATAAGTGTAACCATGCATTAGAAGTGCCTTTTTATCACACTGATGGTGACAGCTTTGTTGCTTCTCAGTACATATTTTATCTTTCCTACTAGTTCTTAACTTAAAATCTACTTGGTTGATGTGGTAGTTTGATCTGCATTTATATTTGGGGGAGTTATTTACCAGTGTAAATGTGAAAGTCATAAAGCCAAAAGAAAACCTAGATGTGATATTTAACATTATTACCTCTCAAACCATGAACAATGATCAGATTCCATGTGATACAGAAATGATTGACTCTTTGTAGGTATACCTAAAAGTGCCTCAGTAATTAAGTATATGAAACTGATTTTCAAAAAAACTAAAAACTGTAACATTTAGTTATCTACTTTTTATAGAGTTTGGCTGCTAGGATAGGAAAATGTCCTCCAAAATAAGGGCAAATTTTCCAGACTCAGTTTTACAATCATTACTAGCCCTTTTAGCAAATGATTATAGAACACTGACAATAGTTTCACAAATTATTTCAAGCCTTCTCTTTATTTCCATCATGAATTGCTTTTACAAATTTCCTTTTTATATATGTAAGTGGTATTATTGGTTTTGAATAAGTATTAGAACTACCTAGGATTATAACTACTCTCTCTATGGAGAAAAGAAAAATATAAATGTATCTCATGATCTATGTTTACTTTATTAGGTAATAATTTATCAGCAAGTCTGTATTTTAAAGAGACATCAGGAAACAGCAGTATGTGGGCTAAGTCTGTTTCAACATTCAGTTTTATAATTAAAGATTTATTGGAACACAATCACATTTGTTCATTAAGAAACTCTCTAGGGTTGGTTTTGTACTTCAGTTGTATAGTTAGATCATTTTGACTGATTTTTTTCACCGAAAATCAAAGAATAATTACATCATATAATAAACTGAAAATTTCTGCTTTACAACTTTTAGCTGGACTGATTTTATTAATCAATATCTGAAATAGTGGATTTAAAAAACACTACTCTACTCTTACACTCTAAAATAGAGACATTTTTATTCATCTCAAATTACATCTTCCCTGATTCAAAGGCATCACTTAATGGCAGTGTTCTGTTATTGGGTAAATAAACTCCTAAATTTCACTATTGTAGTTCAAAGAACAATGGAGTATAAATAGAAAGTAAAAAAATCTTCAGTTTTGAATTTCATCAAATTCAGTTTCTGCCATTGCAGTGAAATAAGTTTTGTTCTTTATAGAAACTTTAAGGATCAAAACAGGCAATAATAGAAATATGTAAAGAGCTTAACATTTACGATCATACAGATCTTAATGTTCATTTCCATCTTGAGTTTCACTAACTATAATCACAACTTCTTTAAATTAATATTCATGTGTAGTATGTTCAGTCTCATTCATTTATTCTGCCACCTTTACTTCATTGCTTGAGTATGTCTCTGTTAACATGGCTTAATATGGACCACAGCTTTTCTGTCCAGGTTTGTCTACTCATTTATTTCATTCAACCTACTTGTACCAACATCACAGCATCTTTTACTAGAACACTTCAGTTTTAACCACATAGGGAAAGTAAATTTGAACCTAGACATATGTTTCACTGGAACACTAGCTAGCAGAGATGAATAATAGCCTAGTGCCTTTTCATACTTTTAGAACACAGAAATGCTAAGAAGTAATGATTGGAAGGAACTAACTGGTGGAAGTTAGAGATAAAAGGCTAAGGAAGTGGGTTGGCAGGGACATAGGATATAAAACAGCTGGGCTGGCTTCCCAGTATTCATGACATACATTAAGTTTTTGATCTGTATGTTGATCGGAAGAAATCCCAGCCAACGTTCATTTCTATTTTGTTGTATGGGCTTTGTTATCCAATGGAGTTTGCATATTTACTACAACTACTCAACAAAGAAAACACTAGGTATGTTTTAGAATATCAGGTCTCAACATAGCGCGCGCGCGCACACACACACACACACACACACGTTTACCAAATTGGCTTGTGTAATTCAACTGCTGTACTGACTGAACATGGACTAGCACAGAAAACAGGGAGAATAAATAGAACTAAATAGCAACACTAAATAGGAAGAAGCAGGCTTATAATCTCAATGCTTTTATAGTCTCTGTGGCCTCTTAAATTCCAGAAGAGAAAGAATAAATACACAGAAAGAATGCATGTCTTTTTACTTAAATCACTTTGATCCCATGAGGTTGGTTGTAAGCTTTAAGA
Source organism: Hylomyscus alleni (assembly GCA_019843855.1). NCBI lineage: Eukaryota > Metazoa > Chordata > Mammalia > Rodentia > Muridae > Hylomyscus > Hylomyscus alleni. The sequence goes on along the minus strand of JADRCC010263667.1, from coordinate 3,966 downwards.
CCTAAATCATCCCAAGAAGCTTTAATTTTAAGATTTAGATGTTGTGATATAAAGAAGGATGAAGAAGACAGAGTATTCTTGTCAAAATTTGTCTGGAAAATTCACTCATATAAGCATGGGTAATATCGTAGTCTCTCTATATATGTAGGCTATGTTCAAAGATTATATGGCCAAGACCCAGTATATTTAACATAAAGGTCAAAGATGACCATAACTCTTAGAAGAGAAGAATTTAATGAATTCAGGGCCTTGCTGTGTGTGCTTGTCTCTTGAGGATAACCATTTAGTTTCTGCTTTAATTTCCACCTATGAAAAACAAAGAAAAGTGATGTGGCATATATCTCACAAGGAGGTTTAAGATTACATAGAACAACACACTAAGAATAGTTAGCCAGTGTCTACTGGAGAGTAAGACATTAATGCATACTAGCTCTAAGATAAGTATTAGGTACATTTAGGTCAATGGAAAAACCAGGGAGATAATTGAAATGAAAATAGGTATTATTTTTGAAAACAGTATGATCTGCCTATTTAATACAGGAATTGAATGAGACAGCGGGATTATAGAGACCTTCTAACTGAGTTAAACATGAAGTGACAATGTTGTTTTGCCTGATTTACATGAGACGTTTGTTGGTAAAGCATACTTTCATCAAAATACTCAATATGATGCATTTATTCATCCAGATAATAAACACAAATCCACACATTTAAATTTTCGTCAGGGTCAGAGATCAAGATGAAAATCCATAGAATCATAGAGATTTGTGTTTATAAACTTGCTTATTATATTCACATTCAAAGAGCTTGGAAGGGGTAGTGTCAGCTTTTAAACCAGAATCTTTTCATTACTTCTCTGTGTTGGGGTTGTAGCACATGCTGTGAGTGGCCTCCAGAGATTCTTCAAACTGTATGCAGGCAGCAAATTGAATCTGAATGCTTTATTAGACACGTTTGTCTCTCAGCTAGTGGGAGTGAATGCCAATTTTACTGGAAACTGTACCATCCATCCATCCATCTATCTGTCTATCTATCTATCTATCTATCTATCTATCTATCTATCTATCTATCT
>JADRCC010263647.1:0-19581 GCA_019843855.1 Hylomyscus alleni | reverse complement strand
ATAGTAGAGGATTGCAAAGTCGGCCATCAATGGGAGGAGAGGCCCTTTGCCCTGTGAAGGTTCTATGCCCCAGTGTAGGGAAGGGCCTCTCCTCCCATTGATGGCCGACTTTGCAATCCTCTCCTGAGAGGCTCTGATAGTACCTGACTAATACAGATGTAGAGGCTCACAGCCATCCATTGAACTGAGTACAGGGTCCCCAATGAAGGAGTTAGAGAAAGAACCAATGGAGTTAAAGGGTTTACAGCCTCTTGGGATGAACAACAAAATGGGCTGACCAATGCCCTCAGAGCTCCCAGGGACTCAACCACCAACCAAGGAATATACATGGTGGGACTGATTGTTCTGGCAGCATGTGTATAGTAGAGGATTGCAAAGTCGGCCATCAATGGGAGGAGAGGCCCTTTGCCCTGTGAAGGTTCTATGCCCCAGTGTAGGGAAATGACAGGGCTGATAAGTGGGAGAGGGTGGGGTGGCAGTCATGGGGAGGGGGGAGGCAACAGGGGTTTGTTCTTGTTGTTTTTGTTTGTTCATTAAACAGAAAAAATAAATTAATCAATTAAAAAAAACCAAAATGAATAATGAAATATAGAATGTCACTTAATTCTGGTCAAGGAAATAATCCATCAAGGAAATATTGCTGCAGTACTAAACAAATTTATACCAAACTATAAAACCTTATCATTTAATAAAATATCTAACAATACTAAGAGAATAGTAAATATCAAAAGATTGAAAAAAATCTATATTTTAATGCCTTTTACTTTTACTATCTCTATATTAATTGTTGTTACCAGCAATAACAATGTAACTGATTATAGTTTACTTAAATATACAGAGTCATGCATTATTTAATGATAGACATATATTTGGAGGAAGGCTTTATCAAGCAACTCTGTTACTTTATGCATATCACAGAGTATAGTTGCCCAAACTAGATCATATACATCAGCTACTTGGCCTTGTAATTTAGTCAAGAAATGATAAAACTATAATGCATGTGAGGCTGCTTCAGTTTTAAAATAATATTATCTTCTGTTATAAGTCTTTTTATAATTGAAATAAATGCTATCCAAATATAATCATAAAAATGTAGTAAAAATAGCATAGTGCTTATTACCAAGTAGTATGTACCATGCAGAATTATATATGCTAATCTTTAGAAAGCTGGTTAGGTGAGTTGTCTTATATTAACTTCAACATAAGCATATGAATAATGAATTTAATGATAATACTATGCCTATGATATGATGGGAATTTTTTCGCTCCCCTATTATATTACAGAACTACACTCCTATATGGGATCTGAAGATAACCAAGATATATTTTTCATCGCATTTTCCATTTTTATATATAAACAAGGTTAATTACCAGGAAATAGCATTGAAAATCCAAAATGCACAGCATTTATGATTTCCAAGAACAAAGTTTACATTTTTTTTAAAAAGACAGAGCTTCACTATATAGCCCTGGCTGGCCTGGAACTTGTTATTTAGAATAGTCTGACAGGGGAATTCACCAAGAACTGTCTGCCTCTGTATCTTAAGTGCTGAGATCAAAGACATACACCACAATGCCCAGCTTGAAATTAGCAGTGTAAAGCTAATGTTTGCTCCTTCTATCCTTCTTATTCCTAAACTCAGAAATTAATCCAATCTTGGTTTTGGTCCCATATTTTTTTAAGTCTTATGTTAGGCAGCTTTGATTGTCATTATAGAAAGAAATTGACTAGCTGATTGAAGTGACAAAAAAATATTTCTCACAGTTCTGGAGGCTTGAGAGACAAAAATGGGTTTTATTCAAAGTCATATTCTTTCATTCTTTAGTTACCTTCTATCTTCCTGAGCTCAAAAGACTGATGCTTTAAGTACTCATGGAATATAACCAGTCTTCTTTTTATAAGGCCATTCACCCCGCTGTGGACATGCTCTTCTCTGGCCTTTTAGAAACCTTATTCACTCCCTAAAAGCATCATCTCTAAATACCATCACATGGAGAGTTCGGACTTCAATCTATGAATTAATGGAGGAATACAAACATTCATTTCTATGATGAACTTGAGTATAACAGAGTTAACAGCAAGACTGAGGACTTGTGTAGATCCTCGATACTCTGAGATAACGTGAGTTTTCAAAAGTATCATTTAAAAGTGTTTTCTCATGCTCAAAACACAATATGGTTTCACACAACAGACACAGATTCTCAGATTTGTCATTTCTTTCTTTTTAGATAGGCATCAATATTATGGTCAATGACAGCTCTTGGAAGTTTCTAGTTAGTCGCACCATGTATGATTGCTTCTGCAAATCTTTCCATACCATAAGCTGCCCAGAGCTCAAAGCAATTATCAAGGAAAGAATTGAATCAACAACCAAGAATATACTCTACATTTCAAAAATTATTAACCTGCTGCAGTGTGGAAAAAAAACCACCAACCTATTTTCCTGTGTGGTATTGCTCTAGCCCCCTTTCTTGAACATACAGGCCTGCATTTTATAGCAAGAACCCCAAAGTTGTAGGCCTTATATGCTGACAAATGAATGTTAAGATTATTTTGCTATTACAATTATATGTGTATGTGTAACAGGCCAAATCTGTGTTATTTTAAATTCTAACAGCCTTTCTGATTAAATGACCATAATTTTAAAATCTGAAGAACTGATATCTTAAAATACCAAAATCTTCATGTAGTTACTGAACTCTGTTGATATGATTATCTCCATTTTATTTCTAAGAAGAGGCAGATGGTGACACTCTCTGTCTCTCTATCTCTGTCTGTCTCTGTCTCTGTCTCTCTGTGTATGTGTGTGTGTGTGTGTGTGTGTGTGTGTGTGTGTGTGTGCAAGTTGTACTATAATACATTCTAGTTAGCAAGGACTATATATTTCTTGGCTCTCCAGACCTAGACTCCTGAGATGAGAGAAAAGAATTGATTTTTTAATGCTTTTAATAGTTCTACTAGGTGCCTTCCTTGTTTGTTGAGTCGGATCTTTTCTTTTTCTTTTTCAATGTTACGTTTTCTTTTCACTTCTGATTTGGCTTTGACATAAGATGAAGAAGTTAATGGACTGCCCAGTTTTTTCCTTGCTCTTCCATTGCTGTTTGACAATAATGCTCTGTCTTCTTTTACACTGATTTGGGAGGATTTTTCACATTTTGAATAATGATCTTCTAGACTGAACTTGCACACCCTTTAAAACAGCAAATACACTTTATATGACTCTTGAAACCTGTAGAATTCCAACTCTGGTTAGGGGGGTCCTGGTGGACAGCCTTTGTCTTCTCTCTACTTACACTAGCCAAAGCTTTGGCACTTTGTAAGAGCAGCTGTGTGCATGTGCTTATTTGGAGAAAACAAATTGGCTTTTCTCAATAAAGCAAATGATCTTGATATTTATATACACTGTCTGGATATGTTTCTTTTAGCAAAAAGAAAAAAAGAAAATATGTTCTTTACAGTTAAATCTATTTAAATTGTCACCTTCCCAGTGCTAGCTACCATTTTGAGGAAAATTAATTGCTTTTGTTTTCTAATGTCAAATTTGTCTGGACCTGGAGTGATTTTTTTCTCTTTTGTGCAGTCTTTATAGAATTTAAAATATTGCCTGATTTTCAAATATGTGCATAATTTCCATACCCATAATCCAAAATATGAGGGAAAAATGTCATTGGACTCAGTCTTATAATAAATAAAACATGTACATATTTGTTGGCGAGAAAGTGGTAATGAATTTTAAGCATACCATCAAGTCTGGAAGGAGTCATGTTTTACAAATATAATAAGGAAACATTATTTATTTTGTTGTTTTGATTTCTTTGTTTTCAAGGATTTGAAGTACAGACCAGCTAAAAAGTTAGAATAAGTCTTTGACAAGTGTTTCCTGAATCACCCCAGGGAAGGTGTTGAGTCACATAGAACATACCTTTTCACCTTTTCATGAGTCAGGATAAGTCACTTTGACGGATTCACTGCCTGACCACTGGGCAAAGAATAAATCATGTAGGAAAATGTCAGTTGAAATGTTAGTGCACTTTAAGGTCATCTGCTGAAATGGTCCCATGGATCTGTATCATCTTTAAAAATCCCCAGCGCTAAAACACAGTTGTAAAACAATGAATGCATATTTACTCTTCATTATCTTTCTGTCAAAATGTATATACTAAATCGTGCTCAAATCCACTTCAGAATCAATATGGTAGGATTTAACACAAAGAAAGAAACAACAGAACTTGGTAGTTTCAAGTTCCGATAGAAATCAATTTAACAAAAGTAAAACTTCTCTTTTCCTCTCCAAAAATACTCAAATATAAAATGATAATATCAAAAAATAGGAAAATTGATGTTGATCATAATGTCCCCAAAGTGGTGTTGAAACTAATATATGAAATTATATCAATTTTAAAATTTCAAATTTTCCCCATAACAGTAGCCAAGATACTTTATCATGTTTTGGCAGCAATTCAGAAAACAGTTTCCTTACCATGTGTTAGTTCATCAGTAAACATCCTTTTCAACAATATGTTATCAGACTCTGGCTAACACAGAGAAGGGAAGCTAACAACAGAGTCTGAAGTAATTTTGAATACTTTTTAAAAATCAACTCTCTATTCTTCCATCTCCTAAAATAAATATTAAAACATGAGACCAGCATTATAGGACTGAGCAATTAATATTGAAATGAAGAAACATCTCAGCATGGTAAAGGATAACAGTTGTAATTATTACAGCTAACACTGTGGAAAATTGACTATGTGGTGCTAACTAACACTTTCTACCACAGAAAATTTCAGCAGCAATTATAGCAATTTATCAAGCATTTGCTGAACGGCTATATACAATATGCTATGCACTGTTAAATGTCATTAAAATGGAGGAGTTCAAAATATTTGGGCCTTTCAGAAACCCCTAACTTAAAAAAATGCATTAAAGTAACAATAAAAACCAATTATAAAATGGTTGACTATTATCTTAAAGCCATTAAGGTAGCAAATCTATTCTTGTAAAAGCAAGAAACGAATTACTATTCACTGCAACCATTACTCAAGTGATGGCTTCATGAATCAGACAAGTTTGCTATTCGGCACTTCATACCCAGTATCTAGGTTAGTGTCTGGAACATAACAGGCACATAAGTATCCATTGAATGAAACTGGTATAGACTTGACAAGCAAGTCATCAATGGCCTCTTATGATTCAACTGTAAAAGAGGTCAGTATGAACACAGATACTTAGAATAACAGTAAATGAGAAGTCTCTTGGTTTCAAAATACTTTATGGAATAACTGTATTTGTAACTGCACATTTATAGGCTATATTTATTTTGTATGGAAGTCACTAAAAGGATGGTTAGCTATAGGTATTTGTTCACTAGTGCTGCCACAACAAAGTACCACAGACTCAGCAGCATAAAAATCAGAAATCTCTTACAATATAACAATATGAGGGTAGCAATTCAAGGTCCAGGTGTCAGCAGGGTCATGGTCTTCTGAAACCCTTCACCTCTCTTCCTTGCTTATAGATGAATATATCTTCTCATGTTTTCCCAGAATTTCCTCCCCGTGTGTCTATAGTCTAACCTCTTTTTAAGAGATCGTAGCAACATTCAGAGATATTACTTTGAAGCAGGAATTAGGGGCTTGCTGTATAGCCTATGGTCCCACATAACCCACACAATCAAGTATAGTTATATGACAAGTGAACAATAGAAATATAATCATTTGGGAGGCAGAGGCAGGCGGATTTCTGAGATCGAGGCCAGCCTGGTCTACAGAGTGAGTTCCAGGACAGCCAAGGCTACACAGAGAAACCCTGTCTCAAAAAAACCAAAAAAAAAAAGAAATATAATCATAAAATATATTTTAACAAGCATAGCTGAGCTAATGGTTAATGCCATACAGATGAACACAAAGATAACAGAAGAATACTACAGTGGTATGAACTTTACCCGTAAGAGCTGAGTGAACTTAAAGAAAATAAACATTCATCGTGGCTAGTGGAGAGCATTTCCTGGGTTGTCTTTTGATGATTTCCTTGTCATTGTTGCTGTTGTTTTGATTTGTTTAAGTTTTAGGTTCATAGTTTCTTAATAAGGGCTGCAAGGGCCTAGAAAATTTAATATTTCTGCAAGATATGATCAATTTATTTCTTCTCAACCAAAACAAGTCTATTAAGTTGTATATTCCCATGGAGTTATATCTACAATAATTATTCTAGCAGATGGTTAATATACTGGAAACTCTGATTTTAAAGGAATTAAGGGGATCTATTCTAGCCCCCTGGAGTATTTGTTCCTGAATTTCACATAGTAAAGGAAACCTTTATTAGTTGTCTTGTTGCTGTGAAAAAAAAAAAAAACCTAACAAAACCAACTTAAGGAAGGAAGGTCTTGGTTTTTTTTTTGGCTCAGAGACTGAGATTGCAGTCTATAATGGCAGGGAAGTCACAGTGGCAGAAGTTTGAGGAGACTGATCTCACTGTATCTACAGTTAAGAGGTAGAGGGCAATGAAGGCTTAAGTTCAGCTTCCTTTTTCCATTTTATTCAGTTCTGGTCTCCAGTCCAGGAAAAAGTACCTGCCCAAATCAGGATAGTTCTTCTTACCACAGTTAACCTAAATAAAAGAATTCCTCAGATATGTGCAGAAAGTAGTTTCCTCAGTGATTCTGAATACCACAAAGTTAACAACCATGAATTATGGCAAACCTCATTGCAGAGCTGTATCGCATTGACAGTGTAGTAGATGAGGTCACTAAGTCCTAAATGTAAAGGGGCAAAAAACTCATACAGAATGAGACAAGTCAAATTTTCCTGATCTATGCAAACAGTAGAAGCCAAAAAACACTGCTTGTATGTTCAAATTAGTTGAGAGTGAGTTGACTCCATTAGATACTCAGCTTAGTTATCTCAGTTATAAGAAAACATGTTCCCAAATTGTCTTGCTTTGATTATGCCGTAATATATAGTTTTTATTTGATAGTTTCCTGTATATTAAGATTTCTTGATAGAAAGGAGATTTGGCGGAAGAAACTTCAGAGGAAGTTTTCTGGGGAGACAAATACTAAATGAGTTGGGAAGGTGAAGTGCACACAAATGATGAAATGGATGCTGTATCTTCACCTGATGGTGAAAAGAAGTATATTGTTGGTAGTTAGCACTGTCTCTAAAGTGACTGTGGATACAATTTTTTTTTTTTTTTTTTGTTCATTTTGTTTTCTTAGGGTTTTCTGAAATTGGAAATTCTAAAATAGTAACTCAGACAATATTCCTGAAAATTTTCCCATTGTTTACTTTTTAAGATCTATGAAGGAAATGAAGTGGTCAATGGCTAAACCCTTTCGAGCCTTAGCATACTCCTCAGGAAAAAGCTAAGCAAATACTCAGCCATTCTTTTCTGAAAGGAGAGCTGGAGAAAATAAGATCAAAGTACATGATGCATGTACCATAATGAAATCCCTTACATTACACAATTAAAATATCCTAATAAAAAATTTAAAAGCAAATTCTCCATGCTAACTCAGGTAATGAGTATATTATGATGAATGCTTCTTTACCCTGATCCTTCCATGCAATTCCTCAAATAGTGATTTTGGCAACTAAACTGGTGGCTGGTGCTTCTCGGACTGATCTAGTAAAGACTGATTTAACCTCATATTTGATATAAAGCATTTTGTTTTCATCCTTAGTCATTCTCCAAGCTTTTACTTCTTTAGACATGTTCCCTTTTTTTACTGACGAATGAACTGAAGGAACTGGGAACTTTCTATTTCAATAGCTAGGTTTAAATTGCTTGCCTTGGAAGGACAATAAGATGTTCTGAGGTGACGGAGGATGGAATGTCTCTTTGGCTTGAAATAGGTCATCTTGACCTCTTTGAAAATAGAGTTACATTCTTTTATATTTGTGTGTGTCTGTGGGCCCGAGAAAGGAATCTAGGGTCTTGAACATACTGGGCAAACACTCTAGAAATGCACTATCTATTTTCAAATTTAGAATTAGTCTTTAATTTTACAGAAGAATTCATAGCCAATGCAATTCTGAATCATATAGAGATTAATTTTCCATAGTGGGGTATGGAACCAGGTTTATCATAAGGACTGAAAATGTCCACAGATATTTTTTGGAAGTACCTTACTAGATCCTACCCCTTCCCTGAACCTCGTCTTTAGTAAAACAAGCATCTCTTCACGTTTTGACTGCTTTAGAGACAGTCTAAAATAATAATCAAGGTAAAAAAAACTGGCAAAACATAACTGACTCATTAATCAGCTTGTTATATGAGATGTGTGCTTTGATTAAATAAATCCAATGCACTGTGATGGGTAGATTCCCAGATGAATTCATTAAGAAGTGGGACGGAAGCTTTAGAGTTGTCCTTGATTTTTTTTCTATTTGTGTGTGCGTGTATGTGTGTGTGTGAGTGTTTGTTTGTGTGTGTGTGTGTGTGTGTATGTGTGTGTGTATGTGTTTGGTGTTTGCATGTGTGTGTGTCTGTCTGTGTGCATACTGAGGACAAAAGGAGGCCATGTGTCCAGCCCTATCACTTCCTTCATGTTTGCCTTGAAACAAGGTTTTGAGGAAACCGAATCTGACTGCTTTGGCTAGGCTGTCTGACCAGTAAGCTACTAGGAGCTGCTTCTGTATGCCCACCAAACACTAATAATTATGGCAATGCCCAGATTGTTTATTTGTGACGAAGATTCAAACTCACAGTCTCATGACAGTATGGTAAAATTCCTTCTCCACTGCCTTTTCTTCTTCTTCATGATTTTTGCCTTTTTCATATGCCATATATAACTAATCAGGAAATATTGTACCATATTCAAAATATACTTGTTATGTGAGCTCTTGACACATCTACCACTACCTGCCTGGTGCTGAATTTCACCATCTACCAAAACTTCCCTTTCCAGAGGATCCTTGCTTCTTTTGTTTTCCTGAAAGATACATTTATTCCAAAGTTGTGACTATAACTTCAAATAACTAAGCTTCTCTAATCTCTGGTTAAAATCCTAGATGATTTAGTAGTCCTGGGGTAATACCTCAAGAATCCCTGACCAAGAGCTTGCTTTCTTTCCTTCTTTCTTTCTTTTTGTATGTAAAAATATTTTTAATTAGATATTTTCTTTATTTACATTGAAAATTTTATCCCCTCCAAAATCCCTTATATACCATCACCCTTCTCCCTGCTCACTAACTCACCCACTCCCACTTCCTTGTCATGGCATTCCCCTACACAGGGGCATCAAGCCTTCACGAGAGGTCACAAGGCCTCTCCTCTCATTGATGTCCCACAAAGCCATCTTCTGCTGCATATGCTGCTGGAGCCAGGGGTCCTTCCATATGTACTCTTTGGTCGGTGGTTTAGTCCCTGGAAGCTCTGGGTTGGTTCATATTGTTGTTCCTCCTATGGGACTGCAAACCCCTTCAGCTCCTTGGATTCGTTCTCTAGGTCCACCATTGGGGACTTTGTGCTCAGTCCAATGGATGGCTGTGACCATCCACTTCTGTATTAGTCAGGCTCTGTCACAGCCTCTCAGGAGTCAAATATTTCAGGCTCCTGTCAGTAAGCACTTGATGACATCCACAATAGTATCTGGGTTGGGTAACTGTATATGGGATGGATACCTAGGTGGGAAAGTCACTGGATGGCCTTTCCTTCAGTTTCTGCCACAAAATTTGTCTGTATTTCCTAGCATGGGTATTTTGATCCCCCTTCTAAGAAGGACTGAAGTATCCACACTTTGGTCTTCTCATGTGGTCTGTGAATTGTGTCTTTGGAATTTTGATCTTCTGGGCTAATATCCACTTATCAGTGAGTGAATGCTCCTCCGAAAAAAGAACCCTATTTCCTTCTACTCCTCCTGTACACCAAGCCACCCTCTCCTGCTTCCTGGCCCTGCATTCTCCTACACTGGGGCATAGAACCTTCACAGGACCAAGGACCTCTCCTCCCATTGATGACTGACTAGTCTATCCTCTGATACATATGCATCTGGGGTCATTAGTCCTTCCATTTGTACTCTTTGGTTGATGGTTTAGTTCCTGGGAACTCTTGGGGTACTGGTTAAGTTCATAGTGTTGTCCCTCCTACGGGGCTGCAAACCCCTTCAGCTTCTTGTGTCCTTTCTCTAGCTCCTCCTCTGTGGATTCTGTTCTCAGTTCAATGAATGGTTATGGGTCTCCACTTCTATATTAGTTGGACACTGGTAGAGCCTCTCAGGAGACAGCTATATCAGGCTCCTGTTAGCCAGCACTTGTTGGCATGCACAATAGTGTCTAGGTTTGGTGATTATGTACGGGAAGGATCCCCAGGTTGGACAGTCTCTGGATTGTCCTTCCTACAGTCTCTGCTCCATACTTTGTCTCTGCAACTCCTTCCATGGGTATTTTGTTCCCCCCTTCTAAGAAGGATCAAAGTATTCACACTTTGGTCTTCCTTCTTCTTGAGTTTCTTGTGGTTTGTGGATTGTATCTTGGGTATTCTAAGCTTCTGTCCTAATATCCACTTATCAGTGAGTTCATATCATTGTGTTCTTTTGTGATTGGGTTACCTCATAATAGTCACAAATAAGTAAAACATATATATGACAAGAACTTTAAGTCTCTGAAGAAAGAAATCAAAAAAGACCTCAGAAGATATAAAGATCTCCCATGCTCATGGATTGGCAGGATTAATATAGTAGAAATGACCATCTTCTGAAAGCAATCTACATATTCAATGCAATCCCCATCAAAATTCCAAATCAATTCTTCGTAGAGATGAAACTTCATCATATTGGTACAGTGAAAGGCAGGCAGATCAATGGAATAGAATTGAAGACCCAGAAATGAACTGACACACCTATATTAACTTGGTCTTTGACAAAGGAGCTAAAACAATCCAGTGGAAAAAAGACAGCATTTTCAACACATGGTGCTAGCTCAACTGGAGGTCAGCATGTAGAAGAATGCAAATCGATCCATTCCTATCTCCTTGTACAAAGCTCAAGTACAAATGGAGCAAGGACCTTCACATAAAATCAGATACACTGAAACTAATAGAAAAGAAAGTGGGCAAGAGCCTCGAGCAGAGGAGCACAGGGGAAATTTTCCTGAACAGAACACAAATGGCTTGTGCTATAAGATCAAGAATCAACAAATGGCACCTCTTAAAATTGGAAAGCTTCTGAAAGGCAAAGGACACTGTCAATAGAGCAAAACGACAACCAACAGAGTGAGAAAAGATCTTCACTAACCCTATAACCGATAGAGGGCTAATATCCAATATATACAAAGAAGTCAAGAAGTTAGACTCCATAGAATCAAATAACTCTATTAATAAGTAGGGTACAGAGTTACACAAAGAATTCTCAACTGAAGAATACTGAATGGCTGAGAAGCACCAAAAGAAATGTTAAACATCCTTAATCATCAGAGAAATGCAAATTAAAACAACCATGAGAGTCCACCTCACACCAGTAAGAGCTTTTTTTTCTTATTGTTGATCATAATCACAGTCCTCAATGCAAAAATAATGGGTATTGGAATGTTAGAACATCAAAATTCCTCCAGTTAAAAAGATCTCCAAACCCCTAAAAGTTGATATGCTTCATGATGATCTTCCTGCATGTTCAAAACTTAAGATTGAAAATCCCCCAAGCACACTTCTCACTGATTATAATAAAGTTATAGGAGTGATAGAAAGCCAAATTCTGGTAAGGGAATCAATCAGTTTTCTGTTGAATCCAGGATGGTTGCATTGTTACAAGCAAGAGGACTACCTAGAAATATAATGAAGTATTATTTTGGAAGTCCCTTATAGTTGCATCTAGAGGACATTAATATGCAATTCTGAGCAGACAAGGTGAAAAAGACCACGTAGACAATGAATCCCCTAAGTTGGGGTGAGGGAATTCATGCAGGACTTCAAAATTTATTTATCATGGATATTGTTATGAACTACCTTAGGTAAATTGCCTTTAATCTACCCCCAAATACACATTTTCATATATTGAGTTTTATTTTTAGCTTTTGCCTGTTTTTGTTCTTCTGTTTTCTTTTCCTGCTACTTTAAAATGTCAACATTAAAAAAAAAATCTTTTGTTACCTTGAATCATTTTCAAAGATGAAAGTTTAAGCTGTCTAAAACCTTTTTGAAGTTTCTAATTTGTTTTATGCCTTCGTCCTAAATTTGCTGTTGTAACACTTGTTATCTCAATGTTGAATTCGAGTGTAAGCTTTGCTGGCTATATATAAATTTTGGAAAGTCAATAATTGAAGAAGTGTTCATTTGTATGAGCATATATATATATATATGCTCAAAATCTCAGCTTTGAGTGACTATGTATGTGGTGGCAACAAATTGTGGTTTATTATTAATATTATGAAAAGAATTAGGTTTTTTTAGGGTACACTACAAAAGCATACAGAACTCTAGTTTTAAAGTTGACTATATACAATCAACCTCCACAGTAATATGTGTTTATATGTTTCAAGTTTTTGACCTTTGGCGAAAACATAACTCATCTGTTCATAACTATTAAGCCAATGAGGCTATCATGAGGATATCTGATTTTTCTGTTTTCAAAAAAATATGTATGCTACTGTTGCCATTGTGTAATCTTTTATGAAAAATTCCATATTTTTCATAAGTTTACTTTAAAATGTAAGTAAGTGATGGCTGGAGGATTCGCTCATTAGTTAAATGTTTGCACTGTTCTTGCAGAAGGGCTTAGTTCAACATCCATGTTGGATGACTCATATCTGCCTGGAACTCCAGTTCTAGAGGATTCTATACTGTTTTCTGCCTTAGAAAGTGGCTGCACACACACACACATACACACACACACACACACACACACAGAGAGAGAGAGAGAGAGAGAGAGAGATACATATGACTAAAACTAAAATTAGATCTTTAAAATATAAGTAATTTTGGTTCAGTGTGACATGTGCTAAGAGTCGGATGTAGCACTATTAGAAATGCTTGTGAGCTACTCAGATGGTAAGTGATTAAGATCTAAAAAATGAGTGCATATATCACATGAAACAGAGAATTCCCCTGGGATTCCATTGTATTTATTCACTACAAACAATGCTGTGTTGCCCAAGGATATTTTCACACATGCAACCCCCATAGCCTGTACCCGTGTTTTCAAATCAACCCTATTGTTAACCTTCTTTATTCTCTTGGAAGTATCACTTCTGCTTTCATGACATACATCCATATCCTATTTTATTTATCTTTATAAAGAGAACCACATATGAGAGAAAACATGGTAATTATCTTTTTGAGACTGGCTTAATTCAATGAATAAGATGATCTTCAGTTGCAATTTCCTCCAAACTCATTTTTCTGTAAACGATATATTCATTTTTTGTTGAAAACATTATTCTGTGTATAAATATCATATTTTCTTTTTGCCATTTCATACATAGGTTGGTTCTATAACTTAGGTACTGTGACTGGCTCTGCATTAAACACTGATGAACCCATTCACTTCTATAAGTTCTGCCTTGAGCAAATGCTTAGGAGAGAGGAGAGTAAAAGTTGATATGCTTTTCCAAATATACTCTTTCAGTTCCAACAAGAACTCAGAATATGAGTAGCATGCCAATTTTGTTTGTGTTTATACAGTTTCAATGCTAACTGCTTTGTGTTGAGTAACCATTTCGGGGGTTCATTCTTAGGAGAGACTCAGTATGTGGAGTGTGTGTGTGTGTGGCTTTCAATTAGCATGGAAAGCTAATTGAAAACATATATATTTATGATTGTATACTCAGTTACTTTGGGTCTTAAGGTTAAAACTGACCTCAAAGGACAGAGTCCAGTCAGAGGTACATTAGAGCACTGGTATTACTCTATTCAATGGGACTTCCCATTTAGAGATTTTCTTTTTCTTTACTTTCTTTTTATTTTTTTGTTTTGGTTTTTTTGAGACAGGGTTTCTCTGTGTATTCCTGGCTCTCCTGGAACTCACTCTGACCAGGCTGGCCTCGAACTCAGAAATCTGCCTGCTTCTGCCTCCCAAGTGCTGGGATTAAAGGTGTGTGCCACCACCGCCCAGCCCATTTAAGGATGTTCATGCACTGAAAATCTCTATAAACCTTCCTTAATTTTTTGTCTTGGAACATTCCTTTCCATCCCTCGTACTACCATCATTCCCATCAACTTCCTGAAGCAAAATAAGTGGATGCTGTAAGACACAGCTAGAACTTTTAAGAATGTATGAACAGTTACCCAGAGTTCCATAATTTGTGAAACATGGATCATAATTCTATTTCCTTTATGACATGGTAAAATAATTTTTTCAATAACGTAGCAAAGGAAAGCAATGAAAATGAAACATATTTAGTCTTTAAAACCTATTAAGCCATCATGAAACTTGGTGCCTTAGGCAATAATTATCTATTGACTCAAATTTCTAAGGGGAAAAAAATCAGCTAGACTTAGTAGGGCTTGATCACCAGTACTAGCTTTGTTCTTATGACCATTTGTCCTCCAGAAACCAATTCTGAATTCTATACATAGTAATGTGAGGTTTCCAGGAAGCAAGAGTAAATGCTGTATGGCTTCATGTAATCTACGCTAAAAACTGAAGCTGGAATTTCCATGATATTTTGGTGATAAACAAAATGGCAAAAGGCAGCCTACACTTAAGAAATAAAGAAATGGATTTCAGCCTCAATGGAAGGATCTACTTCCTGGCCATTGTTGTCTGTTTCAGAAACCATCATGAGTCCTGCCTAAGCCTAAATAATAAGTCAAATTTAAGAAAGTCAGGAATATATTAAAAGACAAAGGTAAATATTAAAATTATTTGAATGAGAAGTTGACCAGGATTGATTATACGTTCTAGAAATACTACACGGAATGATTAATGGAAAATGAATTAGAATTGATTACAAGAGAGCATTATAAAGGAAATAGCATTGTTTAGAAACAATATATTTAATTTGGCAAATTATGACATCATCAACTGTACTGGTTGTGAGGATGAAGAGGGATGAGGGAACAGAGTCGGCAGAGACCTATAGAATACTTATGGAGTTGGTAGAGGATAGAAGTAAATTAAAAATCCTGAACCATAATAGACCTTAAATTAAGTTTTGACTATAATCTTAGACTATTTGTCTTATAGTTACTCTCAGACTCTGAACTGATATTTGATCAGTGCCACCAATTATCTGTTTTTGAGCAACACTGCTTCTAAAGTTGTTCACTGATAATTTTACATAATTGTATAGTTAATGTGTTACAAATACAACAGGCCCCTCAATAAATTCTTATTCTAAATCTACAGTCATGTGCTTTTGTTACTCTTTGTTATGGAAAAAAATACTCCAACAAAAATTACTTAAGAAAGGAAGATTTTATTTTGGCTCACCATTCAAGGGTACATCCAATCATAGCAGCAAAGTAAAGAGGAGCAGACACTTGAAACAGCCAGTCATCTTCTATCTACATCTAGGAAGAAGACTGCAGTGGATGGCACTGTTCATTTAACATCCTCTTTTTTATGTAGTTTAGAACACAATCCAGGGATTTTTGATGTCTTCCTTTAGGATGTATCTTGTCACCTCAGTTAATCTAATTAAGATAATTCCTCATAGGTATTTATGGACACTAGTCTCCTGGGTGATTCCAGATCCTGTCAAATGAACAACCCACACAAATCATCACAGTACCTGTGGAAAGTTACCTAATTCGATTTTAGGTAACTCCTTCAGGGAACACATTGACTTTTAAAGCCAATAGAACATTCTGACAGGCTTCACAAAGATCTTGTCCAAATAACGTAGTCATGAGCTTCACTGATCTTTGGTTTATTTTTTATGAACAAAACCCATATCCCAGTTGATAAACTTCAATTAGTAAGAATGGTTAGCAATAAGTGGAGCTACAGAAGCTAAAAACAAGATTAATAAATACATTTAGGGACTTTCCCAAAAGTATGGATGGTGTCAGATTGAGTCTTTGTTCTTTCTCCATTTTTGTAGGTGTTAGGGTCTACTTGCAGTGTTCTTGGTCAGAATGTTCTTAGCCTCTACCATTTACTGATAAGTTCTGGGAGCCTATTATAAGATGATTACTAGCTTTTTGAGTTGAACAATCATATTTGTAAGCCAACAAGAACAACTGATATACTTCTAGATTTTAATTTCTCAACAAGCTAAAAATATTCACTGATATAATTGTTTCTGCTCCATGGTTGCTAAAATTAATAGTCTACACTCTACTAATTGCAGGTCAATATAGATTTAATTTTCAAAATAGGTATGATACTCACTCATTCAAGATTACTGTCTCCATGTATTTTTAAAATTTTTATCAGGCCATTAGTGACGATTCTCTCCTTTTGAGGTTTCTATTGTGGTATAAGTTCAGACAACACCAGTTAATTCTAAAAGAGTGGGGTGGCATTTTACTCATGTCCAAACCTGTTACTTACCTCTTTTTTGCTTCATTTTTGTCTGGGGAGAAAGTTTGGATAAATAATATTTACCTCCAGAAATACAAAGATACAAACGTAAGAATAAAGTAAATTATATATTGTGTTATATTTGCCACCTGCATTTCCAGTTTAAGTAATATTTGTGTCACTTTTGCTTTTTTTTCACACTTTTCATTAAAAAAGGAAAGTAGAGATTTTAAGACATTGGTTTCTGGGAAGGGTGTTGCTGCCATAAATTCTAACATCTTCCTCTGTGCTAATAAGTCAAGCACATTCCTCCATCTGACATTAGGAAAATACAAAAGCAATTGCTGTTCAAGTTGAGTAGAGACTAAGTTTCATCTTCAAACAATAATTTTATCTTGTTCCAAACTTGAAATAAATCTTTGTAATGCCCTCAGTCCTTACAACAAATTAGCTCACATTAGAAAACCAACTAAATATAAAACAGCTGTGTGCACATCATTCTGCCTGATTGTACATTTCAGTCCATAATATGAGTAGCCTTGTATGCATACTGAATAATCTATACCCAGAGGGTTGTTTAGATGGTAGCTGATAGATTTATATTGTATTGATTGAGAAAGTTTGAGAAAAGTAGCTCCCCAAACTACAGTAATGAGAAACAACCATAATGTTGTGTGTCAATGATTATTTAGCTACACAGACAAGATTACTTCCAAGATCTGATTTACCACCATAATAAAATGTATGTTGACTTCAAATGGACAAATTGAGGAGTAGTGGTTTTAGGACAAAGCTTCAATTTCACTGAAGATCAGACAGGAATATTTCCAAGTGCAGCTTTATTTCAGAGATAAACCAATCATCTGGGGGGTGGGGTGCTGTCATCTCAATCTCACATGACCAAAAGATTTGGCAGTTTAGTCTACTTGAGAAGTCCTTGATTTTGGAAATGCCAGCATACCCATAAAAGTAGGTCAAAGAGGACTGTTTCCTGATCAAAGACAGTCATCATGCCTTTATCAACCATATCATAGCCTATCAACATATTTGTTCTTAATAGAGGCTTAAGAAATGTTCATTTATATCAAGCAGATAATAAATTAACATCCAACAATAATTGAAATTTTAAATGCATAGTAGGTGTGAGAAAGAGCATCCTCAATAAAAGATTTCTACAGGAAAATCACTGATTTAAAATAAAAAAGCCCAAATTAAAAACCACAGCATATCCTTGGACAAATCAAACTCTGTGCCTCACTTTCTCCACCTCTGAAATAGGGATGGTAATATAAGAAAGTTCTTTAGAATAATACCTGAGATCTACAAGGATTAAATTAACACCAGAAATCACTGTGATGAGGATTCATAGTCATCTCATTTTGAACTCCTATATTAATCATGGTCAAGTCAGAAAAATAGAATCAAATCTTAAAGAGAATTCAATAGATAAAATATATCTTAAAACATCAATGGAAATGGTCAAAAGTTGAAGGCAAAAGTAGAAATAATCATGAAGAAATACAAGTAACCTGAATGAGATATCTAAAGGGCAGAGCCACCTAGGACAACCTAGAACAATGAGAGGCTTCTGGGTAATTAGCTGGAGCCCTAGAGATGAAGAGAGGAGAAAAATACAGTAACATCATTTTTCTATACTTTTTCCAGTCAACCCCTTGAAGATACAATCTGATGAAGTAACATTTGAATGGCCACCTTGTAGCAGTTAGTCTTCTTATTATAGAGAACAAAGTGAGAGTAGCCAGAAGAATGACTTTGAAAGCTAGAATACTGATGAGTGATTTATATAACCTCACTTAGTTTATTGTCTTCAATTATTGCTTTACATGTCTCTTTCTCTGTAGACTGTAAATCTCCTTGACAAGAGAGCCTATGCATCAACTGTTTCTATATTACTGAATACCTTATTCTGTCAATACTTTCCTTTGAGCATTATGAATGTTCATTTGTGAGGGTTGGTGAAAAACTTTCACATGTCTGAGTCTCTTGGATTCTAGAACACATATTTTTCTCACATATTTTTCTCTATGTGAGCAGTGATATTAATATACATCTATTCTCACACAAGATAGACATTTCTACTAAGATGTAATGGTAACTGCATGCCAACAGAGCTGTGGGGCTCACAGAGGCTGAAGTGGCAATCGTTAAGTGTCTTAGTTGTGATCTCCATTGCTATGAAGAGATACCATGACCACCTTGCAACTCCGTATTATAAAGACAAACATTAAGTAGAGCTGGGTTACATTTTTGAGAGGTTTAGTCCATTATCATCATAGCAGGAAGCATGGCAGCATGCAGGCTGACTTGGTGGTGGAGAAGGACTTGAGAATTCTGCATCTTAGTTTGAAGGCAACCAGGAGAAACTGGTATCCTCAGTCAGCAAGGAGGAAGCTCTGTTCCACAATGGGTGGAGCCCAAAGATAGGAGACTTCCAAATACCACCCCACAATCACACTCTTCCTCCAACAAGGCCACATCTCCTAACAGTACCACTCCCTAAGTGCCAATCCTAACATCAACACATGGAGCCTGCATGGGTCTGCACTAGGTTTACTGCATACATGCTGTGGTTATTTAGCTTGGGGCTTTTGTGGGATTCCTAACTGGGAGTTGGTCGTGTCTCTGACTCTTGCATGCTCCTTGGACCCTTTACTTCTTTTTGGGTCTGGTCTTATTGTTGTTTCTGGTCTTATTGTAATTGTTACATCCTGTTTAGCTGACATCATTGAAAGGCATGCCCTTTTCTGAACGGAAATGAAGGAGCAGTGGAACTGGGGGAGAGGAGAAGTATGGGGTTTATGGAGAGATGGAGGGAGGAGAGGCTATGGTTAGGATGTATTGTATGAGAGTAGGATAAATAAAAAGAAAATGGTAGTGAAATAAAAGATAATAGGCAATACATGCAATTTTCTACTTAAAAGCTTTTACTTATTTGTAGGATGGCGAGATTTACTCAGAGCAAAATGCAGCCCCATTACTTCAGAAAAAAAAAAGAGCTCAAAAATTGATATATCAAGGACAAAAGTCCAATACAGTTCATTTTAGTCTTATACTTTAAAACAAATGGTGAAAAATACATCATATATTGTGATCCACATACACACACATACACACACACACACACACACACACACACACACACACACACACAAATAGACAG
>JADRCC010263605.1:0-14351 GCA_019843855.1 Hylomyscus alleni | reverse complement strand
AAAAAAAAAAGGGGGGGTTTCTTCAGAACATGATAAGGAACCTGAAATTTTATGTAAAATATCTATATACTTTAATAAGTCACTTCTCCACATTCTCTGAGAAAAATCCTAACATATGGAAAATTATTAAATTTAGAACTCTTGTTTCTCACATTCCAGTTATTTGCATGTGCTGGCTATAAAGGGGGAGAGGGACAAGGGATTGATATTTTAGTTCATCTCCTCTAATATTCTCTGAATTTTGTAATTCAGAGGGCTGGAGTAAAGGCCTTTCACTCTGGAAAAGACTCTCAATATGTAAAGTTCCATACTAAAATATAGCAGAGCACAGCACAAGGAGATAGCAGGAAACAGAAGCATAATAACCTATACGATAACGATTTGTATCTTTACAGATCCCTTTACATGATGTCACCTGGCCCCTTAGGACCACTGTAGTATCTTGTTGGTCTAGGTCTCCAGACTGTCTGATGTTCCAATTTAATCATTCATGCCATCTCTGCCTCCATAGATGTGAACATGTCGGTAATATGTCCCACCACACTGCGCGCAGAACAGGATGCCTTCATCCATGGACCTCAACTGAGCTACCTGCGTCTGGATGGGAATGAAATCAAGCCACCAATCCCAATAGATTTAGTGGCTTGCTTCAAGCTTCTGCAGGCTTTCATAATATGAAAGCATCTTTATAGAACCCAGCCTGGCTTAGGAGTAGATGTATGTGGTATGAGATTCGATTGTTACTTCTAGGTTTAGGTCGTAGACCACACTTGCAATTGTTCTTGCCCACTGTTTCGTATGTGCAGCTTGTTCTTTTTATTTGAGGATGCTCTGGTCAGTGGCATACAGGAACCACATGTATTAGTTCGCTTTCCTCTGATTAACAAAACAGACACAGAGTTGAGGAAGCTCCTCAACTCAAAGCTATCTTTGTCTCCTTGCAGCTACTAATACCCAATGTTTTTTTCGTTGTTACACATTCAAAATAATTTACTTGTATGTGACCGAATTTAGTGTGCTGGTAGTGTAAACTCCCTGTAAGCACAACAATGAGGTAACAGGAGCAAGCTCTGGAAAATATGAATAAATGAAATATTTCTCTGTCATAATTATAATTAACCCATTAGTCAAAGGCTTCATAAAAAGAGACATCTAGATATTAGAATGAAACAATAAAGCAAGAAAGAGGCTCAGGTCCCTTAGAGATAAATGATAAAGCAATAAAAGTTGGTAGTTCACTATTATGCCTTATATATATTTTCTTAAAACTTATACACTATCTCCAGTAACTGAATCCCTAAATTTTGCAGTTATTATAACATTGCTTGCAAACTATTCAGCTCTTATTTTGATTATGATTTGGGGGATTTTTCTAAATAAATAGATTGAATGTTTTCTAACAAAATTGAAGTGTGATGTTTGTTTCAAGGACACTATTAACTAATTTCATTAGGGAGCATGTCATAATAAAAGAGTAGTATAATCTCAATTATTTTGCTGGCATGAATACAATATGTGCTCTTATCTGAGTTTTCTTCCTGTATGCATACAAAAATTATATTCTAAGTAAGTTTCTGATCAATTTTTTAAAACTCACTACTTCATTAATCAGCAAGGTATTCTTTGATATTGCAATCTAGTTCTATGAATTTTTCATATACTATAATAACAAATATATAATACAAAGATCTATACATGGATTTCTATATACTTTCCAAATGATTTGGAACAACCTAACATATTTCTATAGAAAAATGACCATATACAGTTGTGAAACACTAAAAGAGTTCAGTAGATTCCTATACTCCAAAGTCTTTCAAAAGCTTTTCACATTTGTAACATGAATTGTCATGAATAAAACATAATGTGGAAATATTTTCTATATTCACATGCAATTTAGAATTAGAGGACAAATAAAATATTCTTAAGCCAGGAAATCAAATTAATTGCCATACAATTTAAAAATTATTTTAAGGCATATACATTATAAAAATTATGTCATATACAATTATGTCCTAAAATATAGGTTATTAGCTATTATCAGACCTGGAAAAAACATACACGGAGAAAATATAATACATATATATTTGACATATTATGACATATATGTGAAATATATATTTTAGGAAATTTAAAAGGAAAGAAATCATCCAGGTGGGTGAAATTTATAAGGAATAATATTCTATATAAAGAGGATCTCTAATATGACCATCTCCCATTACCCACAGATTAGTTTTCTGCAGTTTCTGTGACTAGTGTTTACAATAGACTGAAAGTAATAAAAGGAATATTCAGCCGGGTGGTGGTGGCACACGCCTTTAATCCCAGCACTTGGGAGGCAGAGGCAGGCAGATTTCTGAGTTCGAGGTCAGCCTGGTCTACAGAGTGAGTTCCAGGACAGCCAAAGCTACACAGAGAAATCCTGTCTCGAAAAAAAAAAAAAAAAAACCCAACCAAACAAAAAAAGAATATTCCAGAATTAAAGACATCATAAGATTTAAGTTATGTATATTTTTGAGAGTGATGATGAATGCTCTCACTGCCCTGCTGCCCCCTCCCCACCAAGTCAGGAAGACACCCATCCCTTTCTGCAGTGTCTCCATGCTGTAAACCCTACCCAGTCCTTAGTCACTCAGTAGCCATCTGAGTTAAGGGACCTGTGCCACAATATCGTCATGTTCTTGATCAAATACTCTATGCATGAGACACAAAGCTGGCCTGCATTCTTTGCTTCATTCCATTTCATGCTGTATGCATTGTGTCATCTCCAGTCATTGCCATAGGAAAGTACAATATTTTGAGAAAGGTATATCAAATAACTTATTACCATAGACTGCTATTATTAGTCTTCCTCTTCATTAGTCACTACTGTGAATCTTATTCTTGGGTTAACTCATAAACTCAGTCTCGGGTATGTATGTGATGGTAGAACACAGCATAGGTACTGTTTAGTACTGTCAATGGTTTCAGTTATCCACTATGGATCTTCAAATATGTCTTACATGGATAATAAGTGAATACTTGCATATTCAGATCTTCCCAATGATTTATCTTGAGGCAGTTAGTACTGCTTAAATGGAGACAGGATAATGAATCAAGAAAAAAGAAAATTCCCAATCTGCAAACATTTTGTGAAATATTTCTGCCAGATATTTGAAACTTTCTCCTTTCCTTTCTTGCTTTCTTCTTCCCTTTCACTCTTATCCCCCTCTCTCTTCTACCATCAATCTCTCCCTGATTATTCCCATTCCTCCCTTCCCCCCTGCCATCCTGTATTATGTTCTTGTATTTGTTTCAAGCATTTATTGCAGAGTGTCTCTCTGTTTGTCTGTGTATGTATGTATGAGTGTGTGTGTGTGGTGTAGATGCCCATGTGTTAGGCTGCATTACATAGGTAAGATCAAGTTTTGTTCAGTTTATATTATAGCACATGACACACAGATAAAACAAAGATACTACTTGGATGAGAAATTTTTCTAAATAATAGTGAATAAGGAAAAACAAAGAATGAAAGTATTTAATAATACGAGGTGGGGACGAATATTCCAGACCCAATTTAAAGAGTGTGTGGTCCTTGGAAGAATTTTGGAATTAGAGAAGAGCTTTATTTTAATAAGTAAAGGCATGTTCAAGAGGGGGGATAGCATCTTGTAGTGGTGCAGAAGATAAAGGATAAAACTAAAAATCTCTCAGTTCACATGCCAACTTTTTCATGTTCTCTTTGGCAGAACTTATTGTTTTTCAGTTTCTCTTCACCTGTCTAATAGGGACATGTAAAAAACACCTGCTGATGATGAGGATTAAGGAAGTGAAAATATTAGAAGAGTCTCAACAAGTCTCTGGTGCATGGAAAATGCTGTGTGATTTGTAAATACTATTGTTACTGTGTGCACAAACATGTCTTCCTTATGGGCAGCAGGCATAATGACTAGGAGGGAAATCTTAGATTACATATGAGAAAATCAGATGGGATTTCAGTCCTATACACTGATTTGAATTAAAATAAGAAATCATGTTTTAGAATATAAGAGATTGATAGTGATATTGAAAACAACATCTTACAAATTTGATGACAGCTAGAGGCAAAATTGTTAGGATTTGGTGTTGGTTTATACAGAGGGCACTTGGAGGAAGGAGGCTGTTAACACTTTTCTCTCAAGCAATAAGGTTCACGATAATATATGTACCCAGAGGGAAACATTAGGGCCAGGAAGCAGGAGAGGGTGGATTGGTGAGCAGGGGGAGTGGGGAGGGAACAGGTTTTTTTTTTTTTTAAATTATTAGATGTTTTCTTTATTTACATGTCATACAATATCTCCTTTCCCAGATTCCCCTCCAAAAAAAAAGAAAAGAAAAAATTAAAATTAAATAAAAAAACACAAACAAAAACAAAAACAAACCCCTGTTCCCTCCTCCCTCCCACTGTTTACTGGCCCTGGCATTCCCCTACACTGGGGCATAGAACCTTCACAGGGCCAATGGCCTCTCCTCCCATTGATGATCGACTTGGCCATCCTCTGCTATTCATATGCTGCTGGAGCCATTAGTCCCACCATGTGCACACTTTGGTTGGTGGTTTAGTCCCTGGGAACTCTGAGGGTACTAGGTAGTTCATATTGTTGTTCGTCCTAAGAGGCTGCAAACCCTTTAGCTCCTTGGTTCCTTTCTCTAACTCCTTCATTGGGGACCCTGTACTCAGTCCAATGGATGGCTGTGAGCCTCTACTTCTGTATTAGTCGGGTATTCTCAGAGCCTCTCAAGAGACAGCTATATCAGGCTCCTGCCATCCAGCACTTGCTGGCATCCACAATAGTGTCTGGATTTGATGACTGAATATGGGAAGGATTCCCAGGTGGAGTACTCTCTGGATTGTCCTTCTTTCAGTCTCTGCTCCATAGTTAGTCTCTACAGGGGAACAGGGGATTTTTTTGTTTTTGTTTTTGTTTTTAATTTTTTTTCTTTTTTTTTTCCGGAGGGGAAACTGGGAAAAGAGATATCATATGACATGTAAATAAAGAAAATATTTAATAAAAATAAATAAATAAATAAATAAAATAAAAAACATAAAAAAAAAAAAGATCGGATTTCTCCCTGCACATATGTCCCTGGAAGCAGGACATATTTTGGGTTGAAGCTCTTGTGGGCAGGTTGCTGTCCTTCTTTCGCCACTGGCAGTCCTGCCTGACTCCTGGAAGTGGCCACTTCAGGATCCATATGTTCCTCTGGTAATAGTCTCAACTAGAGTCGCTCCCATAGACATTCACAGACTTGGGGAATGGCCAGCAAATCACTGTCCCAACTTGAGACCCACCCCATTGGCAATAACAAATCTCTAACCCTGTTAAGGATAGTCTGTTATGCTTGCAGACAGGAACTGCCTCTGAGCATTCCACTTAGCAGCCAATGGAAAGAGATGCAGAGAATCACACCCTAACATTAGATGGAGTTCAGTGAGACTTAGGGAAGAGTTGGGAGAATGATTACAGGACCCTAAAAGGATAGGGTTTCCACAGACAGACCAACAGTGTCAACTTACATGGACCCTTTTGGTCTCCCATAGACTCAATTAACTATCAAAAAGAAAACATGGGCTGGACCTAACCCCCCTGAACATATGTATCAAATGATCAGCATGGTGTTCTTGTGGGTCTCCTAACAACTAGAGCAGGGGCTATCTGTGAGCCTGTTGCTTGTCTGTCTGGGGATCCCCACTCCTACATAGACTGCTTTGTCTGGTCTCAGTGGGAGAGGATGAACCAAGGGTAGAGACCTGATGAGTAAGGTGTGGGGGTTGGGTGTGGGTAACACCCAGAGTGGGCTACTGGGAGAAATGGAAACACTGATATGGGGATGTAAAGTAAATAAATAAGTAAATTTAATTTTAAAAGAAGATCATTTATTTTAGGCAGCTGGAAAATGCTTTTAACATATAAATATAGTTAAAGTTAAGAAGCAAACTGGATGGATAGATAGGTGTTGACACTTTCTAGATTTGTTAGTACATCCAATGATTTTGGGAGTCACTCTGCATTGAAATATTTATAGAGTGTTATTGGTTAGGGCCAGTTGTTGAATAAGTAGCTAAGAATAGTAGTTGTTCCTAGTAATAGCGAACAAGTCAATGGTAGGTTGAGTAATTTTCCTGGCAGCAATATAGGTCAAAGTATCCATATTCACATATGCTTATCCATATGGTGGTCATATTTCTGATGTCACACATTTGACTACAATGGAAAAAATTAAAGAGTATTAACTAAGAAATCTCTGAAAGCAATTCTGAAACCAAAAGGTGTTAATAAATCTCTATGAGTTAGATTTTTCATTGCTGTGAAGAGACACCATGACCAAGGCAACTCTTGTTTTAATTGGATATTTTATTTATTTACAATTCAAATGTTATCCCCTTTCTTGACTCCTCCCCAGAAATCTCCCTATCCAATCCCCCCTTACCCTGGTTCTATGAGGGTGCTCACCCACCCACCTACCTACTCCTGCCTCACTGCCCTAGCATTCCTCTACAGTGGGGCATCAAGCCTTTACAGGGCCAAGGATCGCTCCTCCCACTTATTCCAGGTAAGGCCCCTTCAGCTCATTCAGTGTTTCCCCTTACTCCTCCATTGTGGTCCCTATGCTCAGTCCGATGGTTGGCTGCAAGCATCCACATCTATAATGGTCAGGATCTGACAGAACCTCTGAGGAGACAGCTATATCAGGCTCCTATCAAAAAGCACTTCTTGGCATTCGCAGAAGTGTCTTGGTTTGGTGTCTGCATATGGGATGGATCCCTAGGTGGGACAGTCTCTAGATGGCCTTTCTTTTACCTAACCTCTGGATATGGTCTTGACAAGTTCTTCCTCCCCTTTGTGGGGTATTTCAGTTAATGTTATCCCTGTTGGGTCCTGGGGATAGCAACAAGAAAGTTCAAGATCTTAGGAAAGCAAGGCAACTCTTATAAAGGACAATATTTAATTGAGGTTGGCTTACAGACTCAGAGGTTTAGTCCATTATCATCAAGTATGGAAGCATGACAACTTCCATGCAGGCATGATGCTAGAGATGCTGAGAGTTCTATATCTTGTTTCAAGGCAAACAAGAGAAGATTGGCTTCCAAGAAACTAGAAAGAGTGTCTCAAAATCCATCCCTACAGAGACACACTTCCTCCTGCAAGGCCACACCTACTCCAACAAGGCCATACCTCCTAATGGTGCCATTCCCTGGACCATGCATATTCAAACCACTACAAAATACTTACTTACTTTCTAATTTAAAAGACAAAATAAAATAAATCACCATGCTCTATGTTCTTCTCCATGTAAGTACCATGAGCTTAGCACAAGTACGCAAGGAGCAAAAGGCACTAATAAACAACAAAAAGAAAGATATAGTAATAGAATGGAATATAATAAGGATGATGTCACAAAAACAGAAGGAGAAATATTTATGGGGAAGAAGGGCATCATCCAAAGTAGACAAAGGAGGTTAGAGAAAGACTATGTAGAAGGGGCTGATAAAAATAAAGAATATTGTCATGTATATGAAAATGGCATGATGAAATCCATTAATCTTCATGCTTAATAAAAAAGTTAATTTATAAAAGAGCAAAACAAGCCCATACTCATCCTGATGGCTCAGGAGAACTCAGTGTGGGTAGAGAAGGAGACTCTTGTGTGACATGAGTGTCTAGTTTTGAAATGAACAGTAGAGAAGGCAACATTTGATGGCTTATTTCTGGGGACTTCTCTTGAAGAGTTTCCTGCATCAAGAAAATAAATCCAGAATTTTTTTTTTGTAAAAAAACTTTGTTGAGACAATCATTGTTGGTGTATATTTAAAAATGACATTCTCCTGGTTAAGTCTGTTTGTAGTTATTAATATTCACAGATCTCTGTTCAAAACAGCTGTATTAGTGCATAAAATTGATTAAAAGGGAATAAAAAAGTTATGGCTGGACCCTTAAAAAAAAGAGAAAAATAATGATATTAAAGATTGCAAACTTCTAGGATAGGTGTGTACATGTCTATAATCCCAGTAAGAGCAAGTGAATCCAAAGAAGCTCAGCACTTTAATCACAAGACTGGTCTGTTTATCAACCAGCCCCTATGCCAAAACCATTAGAATTATCTATTTAGAAGGAAATATGATATTTATTTTACGAAGAAAACCCTGAGGAATTTAAAATCTATAACAACAGCCAGCCTCAAAGATCAACTATAAGAACAAAAGTTTTGCTGGGCAGTGGTGTCACACGCCTTTAATCCCAGCACTTGGGAGGTAGAGGCAGGAAGATTTCTGAGTTCAAGGCCAGCCTGGTCTAGAGTGAGTTCCAGGACAGCCAAGGCTATACAGAGAAACACTGTCTCGAAAAACAAACAAACAAACAAACAAACAAACAAACAAAAGGAACAAAAGTTTATCTTACAAGGCCAGAGACTAGAGGCAGAAGACAATATAGATATTGCTATCAAATATGGATATTTGACTGACAGATAAATACATAGGGCCATACTTTAACTTTCAAAGCTCCAAAGGATCCACTGCATCTGGGAGTAGAAGGCTTATTAACCTGTGAACATTTCTTATTTTTCCAAAGTTCTTTATATTATAAAGATTGTGTAGCTGCCACACTAATGCAAAGAAAAAAATACATTCATAGTATTAATGGAACCACAAAGAAGCACAGATTAAAAAATTTAGCACTGCAGGAGAAGCCCTCTATCTCATTAAGCACATGGCACTGGAAGTAAAAAATGCTTTGGAGCAAAAAGATCATATTTCTAACCTACCAGTGCTGTTTACCACTGCTCTGGTCTTTGTCAAGTACCTCAGATTCTAGGCACTGGGTTCTCATCTATAAAACAGACAGCAGTGCAGTCCATCTTAAAGATTGAGAGAACAGATGTTGATCCTTTATCACCTGATGTGGGGAAAGTACTCAATAAAGGATGTTAGAATTTTATTATTAGCTGGCACTCAGACATGAAATTTTAAGGATTTTCCTTTCCAAAGAAGACCAATGTACAAAGCAAGAAATGGGGAAAAAAATAAATGATTGAACTGATTAAAATGAAAGGTTTGAAGTTTTGATGAAGGGAAGACAAGAGTGATGATGTAGAGCTGAAAGACATCAACAAGTTATGTGAATTTCATAAAATAAATTCATTTAGCAGAGAAAAGATTATTTGGAAAAATGACGAGACTCAGTGCAATAAATATAGATTGAAGAGGATGTGATACCTACAGGTTAAAAGAAAGTTATTTGAGCCTTCTATACTATTATTTACAAAGTCTTAAGGTTGAGCAATGAAAAGGAGATCAGAGAAACTAAACTTCCAGAGTTTTGCTATATTGTTTTGAATAAAATATTACCATCCAACAAAACAAAACAAAACAAATAAAACAAAATACAACAAAACAAAACAAAGCTTTCTTCTAGAAACTGCCTGCTGGCCAAATGAAAGCCCAATGACAGGTGTGGTAACCTTCCCTAGAATCGTTTTTCAGGGTGTTCCTAGAGCCCCATGACAATACAAATATTGTCAGTGCTTTTGGTTGCCTGTCAGAACTCATAGGAAGGAATTTATTTCTGAACTCACTAAAAATTCATTCATAAATGCAGTGATTCGAATGAGAAAGTCCCTATAAGCTCATAGATTTGAACATTTGGTCACTAGGAACTGGTATTATTTAAAAGGATTAGGATGTGTGCCCTTGTTGGAGAAACTACGTCATTAAGGGTAGACTTTGAGGTCTCAAGAGGCCAAGCCCGACCCAGTGGCTCCTTCTTCCTAACTCCTTGTGGATCCAGATGTAAAATTCTCAGCTGCTTCTCCAGCACCAAGTCTACCTGTGTGCCATTGTGTTTTTGCTATGATGAGAATGAACTTTATCTCCCAAAACTGTAAGACTCAATTACATGCTTTCTTTTGTACTAGTTGCCATTGTCATGGTGTCTCTTTACCAGAATAGATACTGACTAAAACAGTAAGATATAGAGAAATCAAGATGGTACTGACCAGGGTGCATCCTTCATTCTAGCTAGCTTTTATAATACCAGTATGTGTTGTCTAGGTTTCTGGAAGAAAAAGAGTCATCAACAGTCTTAACAGTTCAGAACCCTGTGAACTGTAATGACCAGGGTGGAAAGACATAGGCATGGATACAGTAGTGGTACAGATGTTACACTGGCAACTTACAAATTAAACAAAATGTATGACCTTCACCTTCTCCAGGCTCAAGGACCATCATCATTAAAAAGGGAGCAGGTAAGAGCTGGAGGTCTAGAAGACTAGAGTAGAACAGTACTTTTTAACATGAAAGGACTGTTGGACTCATGAAACTTATAGCATCTCTGGTTGTCCTCCCAGGATCTAAATAATATCAGGTCAGTTAGCATTTAAGCATGAAGCGGGCAGGGGCTTATGAACCTTATCCTTATCATTGGAGCTATTGGAAGCTGATGACTTCTGGGAGGGGGTGAGTGAGGTTTCTTTTATCAGTATGGTTCCTACTAGTCCAAGCTTGCTCCAGTGGTTGGTCCAACATGCATGAGTACATGAGTAGCACAGAATGGACTGGCTGATTTATTTAAAATCATGCAAAGACAAGGTTAGGAGGGTGTATGAATCTAAAAATCATTAAGGAAGCAGTCCAAGATCAAGATGATCAAAATGAGTTGTATGACATTTTCAAAGAAATAATAAAAACAACTTAAAATTTCTACCAGTCTGTGACTAATACATTATGCTAATTATATTCTCATTTAATAAGAAGGTGTTAGATTAAATAAAAATGCAGTAAGCACAATCTATTGGAGTTAAATTATGGAATAATATTAAGTCTTCCCAATCTGAAATTATCTGAATAATGAATACATTAATGTAAGCACTATGAAAGTAACAAAAGATAATTACTCTAAAGTAACATGTATTTACAACTGTTACAATATTAATTTAAACTTTTAATCAATTTTTGAAAAATATTTGAATAATTTCATATATTGGATATAATTTGTGATTTACTAAAATAGTAATTTGTTTTATTTGCCAAAATCTCTCTAATAATGTATTCTTTATGCATCTCAGAAAGTAAGATATCTTGGGAACAATAATCCTATTTTGATAAAATAAAAAAATAATAATAATATTACAATTCTGGGTATTGTGTCACATGACTTTTAATTTCAGCACTCAGAAGGCAAATGAATTTCTGACTCAGAATTCTCTAAAGTAATAGAACATATAGAAAGAGTCTTTATATATAGAAAGAGGATTTATTGGAATGACTTAAATCCTACAGTCTAGCTAATCCAGTGGAAAGTCCAAGAATCCAGTAATTTCTCAGTTCACAAGGCTGGCTATCTCTGCTGATCATTGGTGCACTCTGGAATTCTGAAATCTGCTCTAATGTCAGTAAAGGATTGAACTTACTAGCAAGGTGGGGTAAGTAGGCAAAGCCGAAAGGCTTCTTCCTTCTTTCAAGGTCCCATATAGGCTTCCAGAAGAAAGTATACCCCAAATTAGATGTGGTTTTTCCAAGCTCAGATGATCTGGATTATAAGTGTGTCTTCCCAACTCAACATCAGCATTAAAGTAGTGTCTTTTATCTAGTTATATACTCTGGATTAATGGCCTGTTTTTCTGCTTTAAGATCCAGATCAAAAGTGGTCTTCCTACTTCAAATTAAGCAAAAGTCTCTCATAGTAATGACCTCTATTTTGGGGATTTAGTTAATTCTTAAGTCGACAACCAAAAAATGCCATCACAATGAATTTGGGGCTATCCGAGGCTATATAGTGGTAGTAAGATTCTGTTTTACACACACACATACACACACACACACACAAAATCTAATAAGCAAGCTTAATAGAGAACTATAAAGCTGTAGTACTTTTGTTTAAATTTCTGCTTATTGTTTTAGCTCTAAAATATCATTTTTAGTGACATTCGGCTGAGCAAGCAAAAGTACAGAAAGTAACTCTGAGTTTATAAGGATTTCCAAAGGCAAGTTGAAAATTTCCTGGAGAAAGACCAGAACAGTAAAATGAGTAGAAGGAATTATTATTGCTCTTATGTTATTTTTTTTCTTTTGCAAAAGTCATCAATAAAGTTATAGACAGCATACAACAGGGTGTCAGAGTTAGTTTCCAATGAGAGAAATCATGCCCTGTGTTTTGTTTTCAGCACCTTTGTTTGTATTGAAATTAACAATTAAAAGTTGTTCCTCTCTGCTTGCCCAGATGCCTTACAGCAATAAGCAAAGAGGAGTCAACAGGATGACTTCTACTTCTGGAAATTCACACCATATATCCCATCTTTAAATTAGTCTATGAAAATTAGTTTGACTTACTTTAAGTTGAAGATGGAGCGAGATGTCAGGAAGAACGTCAGGATGCAGCATCACGTGCAAATGTAACAACCCCGAAGCTTTAAATGCAGATTTACCAGTTTTGACAGAAATGGCCATTATCCTCTGTTTTAGAAGTGTATAAATGGTTAACATTTTCATCTAGAAAATGTAAAGAAAACATACGTGTGGTTCTGGCTATGGAAAATAGGGTCCAATTACCAGATACCAATTCCAAGTCATGGTTTGTAGTGATTGGGAGGAAGGATCCTGATGTGTCAGGACTTATCCAGCAATGAAGTTGCCATTATATCAGTTTGACGCTATGAAGGGAGATATACAGGGCACAGCTGATCCAATGATGGATTTAGAATCATTTGGCTTGTTGGTGAAATGTTTAGCACCGCAATTGCAACATTACAGCCTATTATGAATAATTTATTTCTATCTTATGCATCTTCCCAATGTAATAAATTAATAGAATTCAAACTACCAAGGGCCACATAATGTTGCAAAATTTACAATTTAGCGCTCTGTAAATAATGTACATGCTTGGTATAATTCAAACATGGAGGAGAATCTCCCCTTGGGAACAACAACAATTTTATTCTTCAGTTCTATTCCACTCTGAGAATCTAAAAACAACTTTAAATATTAATTTAAATATTTACTGGTTTTATGTTGCTTTAATTTTCTCTATATATTTAGCAAAATGCTTTCATTGATTTTTTTCTTTTTTTTAACTTTTATTGCATTATTATGAGAAAAGTTACATGGTTTCAATTTGGCTGAATTTGTTAACATTTAAAATCATATTTTAAGTAAATAGAATTAAATCACATTCTTGTTTCCCTTCTGTACTCCAACTCCTCCAAGAGACCTCCTCTTCAATACCTACAATATCTATTTTGTCATATTCCTTAAAATTTATAAAATATTATAACAATAAAAATGAGTATGATAAAAGTTGTTTGATATAAAACAACAATCAATTTAACAGTGTTATGTAGATGCTTGTCTACAGCAATACTAAAAATATGTTTTTCTCAGTATAAATTTTAAATAACTCCAAACATATTAACTGTATATTTCAAAATAATACATCACTACTAGTATTTTCTTAAATGAACATAAATATATAAAGTCTTTTTGTTTGTTTGTTTATTTTCTATTTAGTAGAGTTTAAAATTTTGGCTCTTACTCTGGTATAAGCCCAAAATAAGAACAACTTTTAGATATTGGATTTCATTGTAATAAGGCTGTACTTCAATGACCCTCGAATCACCGAAGGATTTTACCTCCATCGTAGCTAAGCTGAGAGTTGACAGTTCTGCTGCTCCAAGGAATGAATTGTAGGCACGATTTTTGGATACAGATTTCCTGTTATGGTCAAAACTATTTGACTTGAGTGAGTGACTTTATTCTCAGGCCACAGAGAACAGGTTACATTCATTTAAGAAATGGTGTGTGTATTAAGATAGTCTATCCATAAAATCATTCATCAACTGTTTCAATGAACAATGGTTCTGCTTGGAAGGTGGCACAGACATTAGGTGTGGGTAAGAATCTGGTTCATTGGTTGTGATAATTTGGAAAAGCATTCATCTCAGAGAAAGAGTAACTTATAAAGTCCTCTTCTTAAATCTTGATACAAGAGCTACAAATGTCAAGCAAAGCAATCAGTCTCACTCTTTGTTGTTCTCTTTCCTACAAGTCACCTCCCAAGTTAATTGTCTATATCTCCCTTGGGTATATAAATACTTTTGAAATATATAAGCTGCTCTGAAAACATATATATATATATATATATATATATATATATACATATAGTACAGTGTAAAAACATGAAATAAACAATACTACTAAGAGAGAGGCTGAGATAGGAGAAGCAAGATTTCAAGACCCTTATGTTGTACACATCAAGTCACTGTCACAAACAAACTGAAAATATATATAGATTGTACAATTTTGGACCTATTTCTCCAATTACCAAATTAGAGAGACCATT
>JADRCC010263571.1:0-16696 GCA_019843855.1 Hylomyscus alleni | reverse complement strand
CTTTAATCCCAGCACTTGGGAGGCAGAGGCAGGTGGATCTCTGAGTTCGAGGCCAGCCTGGTCTACAGAGTGAGCTCCAAGACAGCCAGGGCTATACAGAGAAACCCTGTCTCGAAAAACAAAAAAAATAAAAAATAAAAAATAAATAAAAAATAAAAATTGGCTTGGTCATGGTGTCTTATGACAAGAATAGAGTAACTAAGATAGTTATTATGTCTGAATTTTTTCAGATTTTATACTTGATTATATAATTGGAAAAGTTTATCTGCAGAACCTTTCCTCCTGCCTCCTGTTTTCCAGAAATTCTGCCCACAGTAAAGAAAAATTAGAGGTAAGGGAAAGACAAAGACCCTCCCTCACTGGAGTTAGATAAAGGTATAAATGAAGGCCCTTTCCTGGGAATCCAAGTTTAATAATAACAATTGATTATTTGTTCTGTGGCCACCACTACACTCTCCATTCATAGTGCCCTCACTACACTATTTCATCATCTCTTGGGCATAAAGGCATCAGGATCATTCTTCACTGTCAATGTGCTTTTTAGGTTACTCCATGTCCCTGTTTTTCCCATCTATAAAGGGGAAATTAGATATGTGGCCTACTCTATCACCATAAAGGATTGAGAGTACAAACAGGCTGTATCAATTTTGTCTAGTCTGGGAATGCCTGTGTGACTGTATTTTTCTTTTTTTTTTCTTTTTTTTAAAGCTATTTTTTTTTCTTTTTTTTAGAGATTTATTTATTTTATGTATATGAGTACACTGTAGCTATACAGATAGTTGTGAGCCTTCATCTGGTTGTCGAGAATTGACTTTTAGGACCTCTGCTTGCTCCCGTAGACCACGCTTGCTCAGGTCCAATGATTTAATTATTATATGTAAGTACACTGTAGCTGTCTTCAGATGCACCAGAAGAGGGCGTCAGATCTCATTACGGGTGGTTGTGAGCCACCATGTGGTTGCTGGGATTTGAACTCAGGCCCTTCGGAAGAGCAGTCAGTGCTCTTACCCGCTGAGCCATCTCACCAGCCCCGTGGCTGTATTTTTCCAACATTTCCCTCTAGGTTAGGAACCCTGCAGGAGTCTCTATGTACTATTTTAGGTTCTGTCAAAAGCACTATGTTACAATATAATGAGTAAATTGCTTTGTAGTCAAACTACCCGAACTTAACTCCTTGTTAGCTCTCTGACAAAAGGGAAGTTACCAATTTCTTAGATTTCAATAAGTCTGTCTAAGAAAAGTGAGGTTAAGGATGCCATGTCTCACACAGGGATGTTTTAAATACTGAATGAGTTATGTACTTTATCCTTTGAAAATATTTAATGGGACCTTGTTGAATAAATGAGTAAGCTGCTTCCTATAGGTATACTCAAGCTTAGGATCACACTCCATATGTATCCCATTAGAAGGCAAAATTTTCAAGAGAAGGGAATTGGAAGGGGTGGTATTTTGGCTTCTGATTTCAGTCCATGGTAGTGTGGAACTGTGGTGGTGGGAGTGGGAAACATCTGGTTACATTATGTAGGCAGCCATGAAACAAAGAGGGGGATGAGTGCTGGCACTTTTTAAATTTTTGAATGTTATTTTCTTTGCTTTTTCTGAGACAGGGTAGAGATATATATAGCTAGGATGGCTTTGAAATTATTATGTAGCCCAGGATGGCCTTGGATTCTTATGGATCCCCATAAGAATGACCACAGGTGTGTGATGCCTGGTAACCAAAGGGCTCACAAGCCTTTTTGTCAGCCTCACAATCCTCATACATTGACTGAAAAATTGTGCTTTATTTTTTTGTGTAAATGAATGGAGAAATAAATTAGTACAATACTCCAGGAACTATGTTAGACATGTGAGATACAGTTCTAAGACAGACAGAAACAGCCTTTATGAAGCTACAATCTAATTATTAAATTGACAACATAACTGAAGTGGAAACTTAAGGGTTCTTTGGAAAGTCAGTTGGGTGGTGCTTTGCTGGGGCAAACACATGAAGGAACGTTTTGTTAAAGTGGACACAGGTGTGAAAGGCTAAGACAGACTCGTGAAGGAACATTTTGCTGAAGCAGACACGGGAGAGAGGATGTTCTACTAAGGCAAGCACAGGAAAGAACACATGATGAAGGATTCTTTGCTAATAACACACATGCATTGGTCTGCCTTCCATTGTGTAGTTGAACTGCATTTGTCAGTACTCCATGGAGAAAGATGCACCAAAAAACTTCTGGTGGTGTACTGCAGTTTCTTGTTGCTTGTGGACACAGGCTGATGGGATCCACACTCTGAGTCAAGACTTGTGCTGAAGCAAAACCTGTGCTAAGGCAAGGCTCGTGGAGGACATGTGATGTTTGGAGGGTATAAATAGGACTCCATGGGGTGATGGAGACAGAGCTTGGCTTGCTGGTACAGCTAGCTGTGAAATGCTGGTGGGTCTCATGTCTTCACTGATCTTCACTTCCCTGAGAAAGACACAGCCAAAAACTCCTCCTGGGGTTCCTGTTGGTCCCTCCTGCTGATTCAAGCTGAGGCTGAGGCCTGGCTGTTTCTGCTAGGTTGTGCCACCACTGCTGATTCCTGTTTGCTAACCTGACTCTACCAAACTGGACTGCTGGTGTATCTGTGAAGTGTTTTCGAGTGGATCTAGCTGCCGCTGCTAACCTGTGAACTGAACAACTGATTTCCAGAAGACACAGATGGGAATAGCTCCAAAGAACCATTTCTAAACAGGTCTACCCCACCTACCCATATCCTTTCTTTTCCACTACCTCTGTTAGGTGGTGGGCTACAAGGGAGGTTAAAGTGTTTAAGAACCGTCATTAAAAATAAGGTTTGGGGCTAGAGAGATGGCTCAGTGGTTAAGAGCACTGTCTGCTCTTCCAGAGGTCATAAGTTTAATTCCCAGCAACCTCATGGTGGGTCACAATCATCTATAATTGGATCCAATCCCCTCTTCTGGTGTGTCAGCAACAAGATGCTTATATACATTAAATAAATCTTTAAAAAATAAAAATAAGGTTTGAAAAATATTAAAGTTACACATACCAGTCACTGAACCTGAGCTTAAAGATGATTGTAGGCTGCTTTGACAATGGCACATAGGAAATTTCACATACATAGTTGTGGACATGAGAGAAGATTTCTTAAGGTGAATCACTATAGGATTTAGGATAGGAAGGAGATGGGAATTGAGTAATAAGTAAGGAGAGATGGCAGCAATGAGCATGGGGATTTAGATTTATGTGCTAGATCTGTTGTTTCTAGCTGTATGAATTTGAAAAATGTATAATCTACCTAGGGTTGTTTGTTCATTTATTAAATGAGTCCAACAATAACACCTACCTTAAACAATTGTTGTATGAGGGAAATAAGTGTATATGTGTAAATCGTAGTGTGGCACTGATATTCATTTTCTGTGTAATCTTAGGCTTACTGTTTCCCTTCACTGGCCTCAATAGGATGATGGATTCAACTATGGACTACATTCTTACCACTTATAGTGGTATTTAAGGTAAAGGATTTGCCTTCAAATGACATAAAGCAGTAACAGAAAACAACCAAATAGAAATGAGGAATATAAGTTCAAATCCTTATTCATCAAGTGTTGACATTGTCCTGAGCAATGTGATACATTTTTTTTAATCTTGTGTTTTTGAGACAGAGCTTCAATAGCATTGAAATGATTCTTCTATTTCCTGAGTGCTAAAATAGTAGGTGTACATAATTTTATCTGGCTTTATACATCAGTATTGCCTTCCATTTTCTCAAAAGTTCTCTGAGGTGCATTTGGCCAATGAAGAAGATGAAAATAGAGAAATAAGGATTTGGAAGGATGAGCCAGCTGTTAAATGGCCAATGGTGAGTGATAACATGCATCCAAACCCACACTCCAACTTCCTTTATACTGCTCATAAGACTTGATTGGATAACACGAAGCTGAAAGAGTGAATTAGAACAACTCTAAAATAATATGGAGAAGGTATGGGAAGGAGAAAATTTGAAAACAGGGAGAACCATTAAGAGGCTTTTGATCAGCATCTAATTTTATAAAAAAACAAAAAACAAAACACTACTATATGTATAGAAAGGAAATTTAGGCCTCAGTGTAACAGTGGGTAACTTTTTGTTGTTTGCTTATGACAGGTTTTTTGTGTACCCTTGGTTGTCCTAGAACTAGTTCTGTTAACCAGGCTGGCCTCAGACTCACAGCAATCTGCCCAATGTTTCCCCCTAAATGCTGAGATTAAAAGTATATGCCACTACCACCCAGCTCAGTGGGTGATTTGCAATACCAAGAATAATTTTGCATAACTAGAGAAAATATCTCAAAATTTATGCAGGTGGACAACAGACTTCAAGTAGCCAAGGAAATCTAAGCAAAGCTATAGTGGAGCCAAAATAAGACATAAGGACAACACTTAAGGGTGTTGACAAAAGTAGATTTCCTGGATAAGACTTCACAAAGTAGAAAAACAAGAATTGACACCTATAATTCCATCCAAATGTTCTTTCCAGCAAAGCAGATAGTTTTCACTCTGTTAACCTACAGAATTTACAGAATGACATGGTCTGTGGTGTTCTGAATGAGAATGTTCCCATAGGTTCATATATTAGAATACTTGTCTCCAATTAATGGAACTGTTTAGGAAGGGTTAGAAGGCATAGTATTGTTGGAGGAAGTGTGTCACTGGAAGAGGTCTTTTCCTCAATTGTGGTTTCCTCCACTGAGATGACTCAAGCTTATATCAAGTTCACAAAAAATTAACCATCACTGAGGTGTTCCCTTCTTGGAGCTGGTGTGTCCCTTCAGGCAAGGCTTGGGGTTTCAAAAGACTCATGCCTTTCCCAGTGTGCTCTCTGATTCCTGCTTGTGGTTTGAGATGTGAGCTATTCCTGTTGCTATGCCTTTGTTCTGCCATCATGGACTCTCTGGAACTGAAAGCGAATTAAACACTTTCAAGGGAGCAGCTGATGTATGAAAATGGGAAATAATGGAGGGTCTAGAACTGCGAAAACATAGTGGATGAAAAGAACAGGCCAGGAGACAGAAAGCTCACTACCATTCCATAAAGGTATTGTCAATTCCTTGAGGGCAAGAATTATATTTTACCCTCCTTTCTGGGGGGAGGGGGAGACAAGTGAAGTGGAAGCTTCTAGTTCTCTGGAAAATTAGTTATGTCAAATGATGGTTTGCTGAGGCACACAGGTGAAAGGATGTCTTGCTTAAAGCAAACACGTGAAAGACTGAGTCCTGAAGCAGACACAGGTGAAAGGATGTTTGGATATAGCAGACATGCAGAAGGACTTGTGATGAAGGAGTATAAATATGACCCCACAGACAGTGGGAGATGAGCATTGAGTATTGGTTTGGTTTGCACCACCTTGCTGTTCTTCACTAAAGCACATATGAATTGAGTCACCTTACATAGCATTGTTGAGCTCAACTTGTGGTAATGCTGCCACTGAGAGAAGGTTGCCCTAGAACTGCTCTCAAAGTTTCTGAAGCAGCTTGCTGCTTCTGCAATCTTGCCTTAGGCTGAAAAGATTGGGCGGTTCTTGTCAGTTTGTGCCTGGTATCTGCTTGCTGAAAGGACTGAACTGTAGCTGCAGGTTCATGCCTGGTGTCTGCCTGCCTAGAGGACTGATGTGCAGCTGCTGGATTATATTTGGTGTTTGCTATGTGACTGAATTGCTGCCCAAGAAGATGGAGCTCACTCCCAAGGAACTATTGCTTTCCCCATTTCCTAATAACTTTTCTACTAACTCTGCTGGGTGATGGGCTAGAGGAGAGGTTGAACCCTCCTCTAAGAGGTTGAACTTATTAAAAGTAAGTTGCAAAAATGTTATGTCTACAGACAAGGTCTCATGTGGCCCAAGCTGGCCCCAAAATCACTATGTAGCTAAAAATGACTGAATTACTGATCCTCCTGCCTCCACCTGGTGAGTTCTGTGATTACATGCACCTCCACAGTTCATTTTTTTGTGGTACTAGATGAATCCAAAGCTTCAGGCATGCTAATAAAGCACTCTTGCCCCCCTTTATTGGATATTTTCTTTATTTACATTTCAAATGTTATCCCCTTTCCAGATCTCCCCTCTGGAAACCCCCTATCCCATCTTCCCTCCCCCTGCCTCAATGAAGATGTTCCCCTACCTACTCACTCCAGCCTTCCTGCCCTAGCATTCCCTTACACTGGGGCATTGAACCCCCTCAGGCCTAAAGGCCACTCCTCCAACTGATGTCCAACAAAGCCATCCTCTGCCAATTATGTGGCCGGATCCTGGCTCATCGGTTAGGAGCACTGACTGCTCTTCCAGAGGACCCAGGTTCGATAGTAAAGCACTCTTGACAACTGAGTTACATCCCTAGCCCTATTTTCCATTTTTGTATCACATCCCTAAACAGAGTCACATAGAGCAAACTGCAGCCCTTTGCCCTTAAGTCCACAGCTGGCTAAAATAGATTCAAGTAAATTTTATAAGCAAGACGTCGTGACATGATTTGCAGATATAAAGATGGATCTAAGTTTAGAACTTGGTTCCTAAGGAGAATTCTGAAGTTGCTTTTGGAGTGCTCTAAGCACAAACCATTTGCTTTGCTTCCCCTGCCCTAAGTGCTACCCTTGGCAGGGCCCCAGATAGGGTAAATCCAGCCTTGCCCTCCCAATCATCTGGGTCTCTAGACTGGGAAGGAGGCTTTCTTTTGGGGCCTCCCTTCCGCTTTTCCTAGCCTGGGTAGTGAGCCACTCTTCATAGTATTTGAATCAGAGGAAACAGATAGACTGAGGAAGTAAAGAAAAAACAGGCCGCCTAGGCTCTGGGAGCCAATGTAAACATTCAGTGGTTTCCTGTTGTTGCAGCCCAAAGAGTCCCATGACATCATTACTGGCCTTTCCAGAACATGCAGGCTCAGCCCAGCCTGCCAATCTGCCCAGGATTGAGTGGCAGTCACCCCCTTCCCCACTAGAGTTAGGTCCCCCGGAACTCGGAAATATCTCCAGGCCAACAATTCCCTCACTTGACTAGCCAGTCACTTAGGTCTTTCTAGCCCTATAAG
This sequence comes from Hylomyscus alleni, assembly GCA_019843855.1. Classification (NCBI taxonomy): domain Eukaryota; kingdom Metazoa; phylum Chordata; class Mammalia; order Rodentia; family Muridae; genus Hylomyscus; species Hylomyscus alleni. The sequence goes on along the minus strand of JADRCC010263571.1, from coordinate 9,645 downwards.
GCATTAGAGGTTGCAAAGCGGATATGCTGTCCCACTTCTCAGAGGCCGTAAAACTTATGGGTTAGAGCAAGATTTCCCAAACCGGAAAAGTTATTTTATTTCTTTTAATGGAGACTTGGAGTCAAAGGAGGTTGTGACACATAGTTTCTGAGACAAGCCCTGATTGCTTCTTCCTCTCTTCATCCTGGTTCAGGACTCACAGGAGCATATTTATGCTCTGATTGTTCACATAAAGAAACAAAGCTGTTGCCTACCTATTATTTCCATGGTGCAGATAAGAGCAGTGAGGCCCAGCAAGGAAAGGGACTGGGGACATGTGGTAAGAACAGTTTAAGTCATGCGCAATAGAGATACAGACCTGGAGTTTTCCAAGACAAGATGGACTGTATAATACCTGACTAATACAGAAGTAGAGGCTCACAGCCATCCATTGGACTGAGCACAGGGTCCCCAATGAAGGAGCTAGAGAAAGGACCCAAGGAGCTGAAGGGGTTTTCAGCCCCCTCAGAGCTACCAGGGACTAAACCACCAACCAAAGAGTACACATGGTAGGACTAATGGCTCTAGCAGCATATGTAGCAGAGGATGGTCAAGTCGGTCATCAATGGGAGGAGAGGTCCTTGGCCCTGTGAAGGTTCTATGCCCCAGTGTAGGGAATGCCAGGGCCAGGAAGCAGGAGAGGGTGGGTTGGTGAGCAGGAGGAGGGGAGGGAACAGGGTTTTGTTGTTGTTGTTGTTGTTGTTGTTATTTTATTTCTCTTTTTAGGAGGGGAAACTGGGAAAGGAGATATCATATGACATGTAAATAAAGAAAATATCTAAAAAGAAAAAAAAGAAACTGCAGTCTAAACTAATTCCTTTGGTAGAGCTTGGATAATTTTATCCTTCTCATTGGTTTTTAGCCAGATGTAACTAAATTCAAGGCAAGATGTAATTATTGAGAGCCCAATATACTTGGTAGTGCCCGTAGCTATAGGAGATGAGAAGAGTCACAATAAAACACCCCCCTTTTTTAAGTTTCAATTTTATTTTATTTATTTACTGTTACGGATTTTTTTTTTCTTGGCGATTTCCTGTTTTAAATTTCCTGGCTAAACCAAGTGATGGTATGAAGTCTTGGAAAATAAGACTATCTACTTCTACATAGCCCTAAATTCTGTCTGATACTTCTGATTAATAGATTCATCTTGAAGTGACAACTATGTCCCAATTAGAACTCTTGATTGCTCATCAGCATGCTGTATGATTCCTTTCTTTTTTATTGTTTTATTTTTTATTTTCTAACATATATAAGAAGTAAATGTAATAAACCAAATACATGGACAAAAAAATACAAGAATCATATGATCATCTCAATAGAAGCAAAAGAAGAAAAAGAAAAAGTCTTTGATAAGATTCAACATGCCTTCTGAATAAAAGCCCTAGAACAAGTAGGACTGTAGGAAATATATCCCAACATAATAAAGGTTATATATGACAAACCCATTGTCAATATCATCCTAAATGAATAAAACCATTAATAAGTCCCATTAAAATCAGAAATGGGAGAGGCCTGCCCACTATCCCTACTGCTCGTCCATAATGTGATTGAAGCATTAGCTGGAGCAATAAGGCAAGAGAAGGAATACAAATGGGAAAACATTAAATAAAATTATTTTCAATTGAAGATTATATTATCTTATACCCAATGTTCCCAAAATTAGACTAGAAACATTGTAGAAATTATCAATAATTTTAGCAAAGTGTAATGATACATAATTGACTTACAAAATTTACCAGTCTTAATACCTATGAGTAACAAGCATGCTGAGAAAGAGATCATGGATGCGCTCCTCTTCCCAGTTTCTCAAATAAAATATTTAGAATATACATAATAAAAGAGGTAAAAAAAAAAAAACCCTCTACAATGAAAAACTAAATGTGTGAAGAAAGAGGTTAGGAAACATACTAGAATTTGAAGACCTCCCAAGCATATAGCTTGGAAGAATTAACATTGTGAAAAAAGATCTTCCTACCAAAACAATTTGCTGATTCAGTGAAATCACAATCAACATCCTCATCTCATTCTTCACATGAATAGAAAGAAAACCCTCTAATTGATATGGAAAACAAAAGACCCAGAATAGCCAATTAGTCCTGGATAAGTGTTTGTATCTATGCATTTTGCTCATTTTAAGTGCTAAGTGCATTTGTCTAAGACCCCAACTTTTATACATCTGTTTCTATTGTATCACTGATTTTTAAGTCAGTAGTACTTTCAATCCTCCATTGTACCCATTTGTCCTCTTCTTCCACAGTTAGGAATCTCAGAGCTCACTCTTAAATTCTTTGAATCTTAATGTATTAAACCATAGAATGGGTATTGGTTGTATATGATTGTCTTAGAAAGGGTGAAGGAGTTGGAAGAGAAACAAATACAATCTTTATGATTGTATTTGAAAATCTGGTGTAATTTGATAATTACAAATTGTTATGTGATGTTGCTATTTGGTTTTCTTCTCTAGATTTTCAGGATCTGACAAAGAAGTTCCAATGTTAAACACAGTCAGTTCCAGGGTAGATACCATAGACATTCTAAATCATTTTGGGAAGCATGGGTAACTTGAAGACTGCCCTCATTCCACCCCAGGACTGCAAAAGTCTTGGAGGACATTATATACTCAGGTTTCCAAAATTACTTGAGACCCGGAATGTTTTGACTAGAATCTGCTGCACCTAAATGCAGATTGATATCATGTCTTTTCCAGTCCATTTTGTGGAGGGGTCATTTGACATATTGAGGTGAATAGTCTGGAGTATTTGGTTCACCACCCCACTTTGAGACAGGGTTCCTCTGGCTGTCCTGGGACTCTCTCTGTAGACCAGGTTGGCCTTCAGCTCACAAAGATCCACCTGCCTCTGCTTTCCTAGTGCTCCAATCAAAGGCATGTGCCATGTACTATTTTTTTTAAAAATACATATTTATTTTATTTTATTTTACGTGTACCAATGTTTTGCTCACTTGTATGTTTGTTTATCAAATACATTTTGGAAATAAAATTATGAACAGTTATAAACTGCCATGTGAGTTTTGGGAATTGAACCAGGGGCCTCTGCAAGAACAAGTGCTTTTAAGCATGGAACCATTTCTCTGACCCTCAACATTTCCTATTTCACAAGTTGCAAGAAAAGAAAATGAAAGTCATGGTCTAAATTCTGAGATCTGAAACCTGTGTGAACAAGTCCTCTGTAAGAATCAAATTGTAATCAGAACTGGGGTCTTTTGTGCCTCTAGCCTCTCCAGCCCACTCATCACCACAAGGCAGCACAATGTTCTCATTGGAAGATATCAGTCTGCAAAAATGTTCCCCAGTTTGGTGTCATTTAGTTGGATAGATTTGCATAAAGAAGAGGCAGCAAAGTCTTAAATTATTGTATGGAAAATTGAGCCAAATGTATTATGATAATTCCTGCAGCCAGCAATGATTGAATTTTAAGCTGTAGCTGTGCCATGGAGCACAGACAATTTGAAATATCTCTTATAACCAATCAAATTCATCACACTCTAGAATAGCAACAGAACTTGGAAACACCTTTAGGGAAAAAAAGATTTCTTCACCCAAAGATGCACAAGACAATTTGAAGCAATTCCTTTAGCCAATCAATTTCACCACAGCAAGGACTAGGTGTAGGACACACAGAGTAAAGTATAGCCTCAATTCAATGCCTGAAAATGTATATTCATACTCAGATGCAGATGAATAACCAGAAAGCTACATAAGCGTATTGGGAGACAGAAAAATGGTATGTAAGCGCACATACCACCACCACCACCACCACCACCACCACCACCACCACCACCAGCAGCAGCAGCAGCAGCAGCAGCAGCAGCAGCAGCAGCAACAGAAGAACCAGACACAGATATAATCCAATAGAAAGTTAGTCCTTCCCATATTCAGTCACCAAACCCAGACACTATTGTGGATACCAGCAAGTGCTAGCTGACAGGAGCTTGATATAGCTATCTCCTGAGAGGCTCTGACAGTACCTGACTAATACAGAAGTAGAGGCTCACAGCCATCCATTGGACTGAGTACAGGGTCCCCAATGAAGGAGCTAGAGAAAGGACCCAAGGAGCTGAAGGGTTTGCAGCCCCTTAGGACAAACAACAATATGAACTGCCTAGTACCCTCAGAGCTCTCAGGGACTAAACCACCAACCAAAGAGTACACCTGGGGGGACTCATGGCTCCAGCAGCATATGTAGCAGAGGATGGCCTAGTCGGTCATCAATGGGAGGAGAGGCCCTTGATCCTGTGAAGGTTCTATGCCCCAGTTTAAGGGAATGCCAGGGCCAGGAATCGGGGGGAGTGGGTGGGTTGGTGAACAGGGGGATCGAGGAGGGAACAGGGTTTTTTTTTCAGAGGGGAAACTGAGAAAGGGGAACTGTCTATAAAGGCAGCTTCATATGCTAAACCATCTCACTACCTCTTCATCCTTCTTTGGTTGGTTGTCCATTATTACACCCTTCTCTGTCTTTCTTTCCCTTCTTGTTTTGCCACCTTCTCCTCACCCCACCCCCATTCTACCCCCTGCCACTTCCTTCTCAAACCCAGAATCTGACTGGGTTCCCATTTTAAACATTTCTGTTGATTCCTGAGAGTTCTTGGTGAACAGAAGTATTCATGTGAGGTATTTAGGAAGTTCAAGTCCCCTGTCCTTCTAGTACAGCTCACAGAGAGCCAAGAAGCAAAATAGCAGGCCAAAGCAACTTAGAGAAGCCAGGTGTGCTACTCTAGAGGACAAGGCAGGATGATTGAGAGTTGAGGCCAGAGTGGATATCGTAGTAAATTTCAGGCAATCCTGGGCTATATATTGGGACCCTCTCTCAAAGTAAAATGAAAAGTAAGAGGCCTAAATAAAACAAAGTAACATAATACAAAATGATCCCAAAGCAAGGCCTCCTGACTACTGTGCTTCGGCTTTTCATCCAAAGAGAAGATTCCATGGATTAGAGCCTTCTCCTCCTAAATGACATGATTAACATGTTCTTAATTATTAGTGTTGTTGTTGTTGTTATTGTGCTGTGGCATTCAGAAGACAACTCCATGAAGACAATTCTCTCCTACCACCTTTATCTGAGCTTTGGACACTGAAGTCATGTCTTCAAATGCTCATGCATGCTGAGTCATCTTACCAAAGGAGTTAACAAGGATATTTCCACTGTTTCCAAATCCTACCCTTTTGTAGATGTGGAAACTCATCCCATAGGTATATCCTTTGCTGCAAAGTAAAGCATGGAAAAAACTGAATGGAGAATGTTAGTCCTTTTGAGTTCTAATCAAGTGCTCTGAGAAAAATTATGAAGGTGGTTCAGCACCATCAGTTGAAAGTCACTGTTTGGATCACTTTGCCAAAGGAAGATGATTGCCATTGGGTGGGGCAGTGATATGACCAACAAGTAAATCATGAACACTTAAGGACAGGGCTTGAGCAGATGTTTGGTTTTGACTCTTTGTTTCCAATGAAAACCTAGCACATTATCTGGCCACAGCTTACTGATTAATAAATGAGAGATGTAACTGCTACCAGGTACTTGACAGATGCTGGTACTTCCTCTGGGGATATGGGTATTGATGCAGAACACTCAAGAAACATGGAAAATTAAGGATCTGGAGACTTAGTATCAGTTTGTCCTAGACTTGGTCAGGTGTCCTTTATCCATCCCTCACAAGTCATTTTCTTCTTTGTAAAAGAAGAGGTAATGACGTCTTCTGCCTCATCTGGCTCCCTGGGGCTTAGGGAAGTAGCAGCGAAAATAAAGATAGGAAAGAGCTTAGACAAAAACAAGCTCTGCAAATGTGATGGCTGGCTGCTATGGTGACATCCTAGCTAGCAATTATGTTCTCCACAGAGGCGACTGTGGGCACAGAGTGACTCATCCTCTCACTCTCAAAGCCTGAGGCCTTGACAGGGGAGAAATGAGGTGAGGTTTTTGTTAAGAAAAAAAATTTTTTCCTGTGGAGGGGAGAGCTTGAACAGAGGTGGACAGCCCTCCTACACACGCAGTTTACCACAGATGCTAGGCTCTCGGGGACAAAACAAGTAATGACTATCAGAACTTCTGAAATATAATTCTGAGATACATTGGGGCACTAAGCTATTGGGGGTCTCTCTATGACTAAAAGTTTGGGATCCAATTTTCATTCAGTCCCAAATTTAAAAGGCAGCCAACAGCCACTAATTTACTTGGCAGCTGCTGGTAAATATCATTCCCTCTCTGACTCCTTTTCACCTGTAGCAAATAGAATGAGCTAGAGTTCTGGCATTGTGGTTTCAGAATCCTGGGCTGTTGTTTAAAAGATTTGAATTCAATACTAGCTCTGCCACAACTCTATTACCTTAGACAAGTTCTTCCCTGGGCCTCAGTTGCCACACCATGAAGGAAGTATGCAATTTATTGGACTTCATATACGAGTTCTTAAATGGAACCCAAGAAGTACAGGTTCTAATTCAAGTTGACACAGAATATATAATTATTTGGGTTTAGACTATTCTCAGTCTATTCTTCTTTAGGTGTCAGTTTCTTCTAGGCAGAACCCAGGGTCTTGAGTGTGTCAGTCAAATGCTCTGCTACAGAGTTACATTCAGTGTTTCATCTTTGTTATGAAGAAATGTAAATGCAAATTATCTAAACTATACTGTGATTCTGACAGCCTGTGGTTCTAGAATTTTACAAGCACTGGAAAGGAAACAGAGAAGAAAGGAAGGCCACACCCAGAATAATTCTCATAAACTGGTCTTGGTTGCCCTCTATGGGTCTGAGATGAACATGCAGGCTCAGCCTGACACCTAGCCAAGGCGACTACTTAAAAGGCTTGGCCAGGATGGCCAAGATGACAGCTTTACCAGATAGGGTCAGACACAGTCTGGCATTAGCCACAGCCTTCCAGACCCTACTAATAAGAGGGATCCATTCAGAAAGTGTGTATCGGATGACGTTCTTCCCACCCACCCACCAGAAACAGGAAACCTTGAAGAGCTCTGTTGAGAAGACGACTAGGAGGGGATTTTGAGTTTTTGTTCTATTTTGGTTGGTTGGGTGGTTGGTTGGTTGGTTTGGTTTTTCCACAGGCAAAGAAGTCAGGTTTAGAAGAATATAGATGAAAACTTGTGGGTAGAGTGTTATTGTACCATGAGATAGTCTGTAAACAAAGTAGTGATGGCCTCAGAGTTTTCATCAGACAATGAAGCCTTCTTAACAAATGGCAGTACCTACTCAAGATGTATCACTATCTTTAGTGCATTAACTTCCTGTTGCTATGAAAAAAATATTGTAATCTATTTTAAAGAAGGAAATATTTATTCAGGTGTAGTGATGCATACCTGTAATCATAGCACTTGTGGGACCAGGGCAAAAAGATTGCCACAGTCTCCAGGATAGCCGTATTGTTGTTGTTATTGATCATTTTAAAGGTTTCAGTCCACAGTCACTATGTTCTGTTGCTTTTGGGCCTTGTGACAAGGAAATGTGTCATGGCAAAAGCATGTGGTAGATGATAGCTGTCCATATTATGGTTTCTAGGAAACAGAAATTTTAAAAATGGTAAAAATCCTAATATTTTAACATTCTCCTAATAGGTTATACCTTTTGAAGGCTCCAGCACATAAAACCATGGATTGACGACTAACCCTTCAATGTTTGAACTTTTGGGTAGTATGTATCCAAACTATAATACCCATTATGTCCCTGTTACCCCTAGAAGAAGGATTATGATTATTAGGAAAAAAATCAGTGATCTTGGCATGAGAGTTTAGGCCGAGGAGTAGTTCAGGAGGATGAACTACCAGAGTGCTTAGTATTTAGGAAATCCCCTGAGGTCTAGAGTTGTACATGTTACTTTTCTGATATTATGATAATCTCTATGACCAAGACAACATACAGTTTTTTTATGTGTATGAGTACACTGTAGCTGTACAGATGGTTGGGAGCCATCATGTGGTTTCTGGGAATTGAACTCAGGACCTCTGCTCACTCTGCCTCGCTCGCTCCAGCCCAAAGATTTATTTATTATTATACATAAGTATACTGCAGCTGTCTTTAGATGCACCAGAAGAGGGCTTCAGATCTCATTACGGGTGGTTGTGAGCCACCATGTGGTTCTGGAATTCGAACTCAGGACCTTTGGAAGAGCAATCAGTGCTCTTAACTGCTGAGCCATCTCGCCAGCCTGGTAACATACAGTTTTACAGAGGGTTTGTAGACCATAATGAGGGGGGCAGCATGACAACAGGTGGCAAGCCTGGCAGCAGGAGCTAGAAGCTGAGAACTGAGAGCTCACAGTTCAGTCACAAGCATGAAGCAGAAAGAGAGAACTGGAAATGGCATGAGTCTTTAAATTCTCAAAGCCAGCCTCCAGTAACTTAATTCCTCCAACAAGGACATTCCCCACCACAAACAGGGCCAGTAAATGGAGACCAACTCTTCTTACATATGAACCAAGGGGCAATAGATTTGGGGATTCTGTTTTCAAAAAACATGTTTAGGGGTTAGAGAGATCACAGAGAAGTTAAAAGTGTGTACAATTTGCTTCCCTACATTAAGGCCTCCTACAACTCCAACTTTTTTTTTTTTTTTGGACAGGATCTAATGTAGCTTGACCTAACCTCAATTTCTATATACTTCTGCCACTGACCTTAAACTTTTAGTTGGGGGGCTGGTGAGATGGCTCAGCGAGTAAGAGCACCTACTGCTCTTCGGAAGGTCATGAGTTCAAATCCCAGCAACGACATGGTGGCTCACAACCACCCGTAATGAAATCTGACGCCCCCTTCTGGTGTGTCTGAAGACAGCTACAGAGTACTCATTTATAATAATAAATAAATTTTAAAAAAAAAAGGTGTGTGTGTGTGTGTGTGTGTGTGTGTGTGTGTCTACGCGCGCGTCTGCGTCATCCCTGTGCGGCAGTGAAGGTGGTCACCTTTCGGACACTACTCCGGTGACACACTAGTACCCCCTACCTTTGGGACGAAACAAACTAGGGTCTATCTTAAGCGTTTCGTAAAACAAAACAAAACAAAACAAAACAAAAACCGCTTTTAACTGAACTCCAAGCCACTGAGTGCGCCTTCGAGCCTCAAATGGCCGCTCAGAAACTTAAAACCACCGCACATCGCTCTCACCCTCCGCCAGCGCCTCCCAGATCTGTCACACCTAAGCCTCGAACCACTTCACGAGGTAGGGATTTTACAGTTCAGTCCCAGGACCAGCGGGCGGCTGTCACACACCGACGTTCCTCTCCACCCCAGACCTCCAGGAGCGCGACCCGCCCACTAGGCGTTAAGATTCAGAACTGGAGACGGAGATGTAACAATCTTTTGGACGTCACTAGAGTACTTTTCCAAAAGAAAAAAAAAATTAGTGCTGTAGTAAATTATGGATTCACCAGATGGGTTTTCTGTTGTATGAAGCCCTGAAAAAGTTGTAAGAGCCACTGGGGTGATATTTGTGTCAATTATCCACGCCTTGTGGATCAGGCGTTTCACTGCCCACAACACCTCTATGAAGTAGGTATTACTTTTGTTTTATGGCTGATGATACCTGATGCTCCGATTAGAAATTCTGCCGTCTTACAGCTGGTGAGAGCAAGCTAGGCAAACCGACTTTT
>JADRCC010263568.1:0-10067 GCA_019843855.1 Hylomyscus alleni | reverse complement strand
ATAGATAGATAGATAGATAGATAGATAGATAGATAGATAGATAGATAATCCTTGGAAAAGCAGAAGATTAGCATTGGGAGCAGCCACAGACAGAACAGCATCTTCAACAACAGCAGAGGTTCAGAGCTACCTGCCGGGTTTAAATCCCACCTCTGCCTTCATACAATAGGATGTGTATGAAATGAGTTCATAAAAGCAAAGATCTCAGGTGGTGTCCACCGTAAGTGAGTTGTAGTCCTTGTTATTGGGCCCTTTCATCTAGCGTGCATGGCCTGTCCTTCCTCAGAAATATTCCTTGCTGTTCCAGCCATCTAGAGTCTTGATTCCTCCTGATTCTCCCTCTCCTCGTCTTGCTTCTTCTCTCCTAACCTTTCGAACAAAATGTTTCAGCCTAGACCCGAAGATCATGAAAAGTATGATGGAGATCCCCAGAACCCTCATAAACTGCACAACTGTCACAAAAATAAGAGTTACAAAGAGGCGTCCATACTGGGAAAAAGACACCATCGAGATGCTCGGACTACAGAAGGCACACAGCCCTCAAATTCCCAAGAACACCCCGTTGGTGAATGCAAAGCTGAAAGTAGTCAAACACCTGATATGCATCCAGCCCCTGAAGCTGCCACAGGGACTTCCCACAGAAGAGACTGTGTCCAGCACGTGCCTCAAGAGCACTGGGGAGCTGGTCATTCAGTGGCATTTGAAGCCTGTGGAGCAGGAAGCGAAGTCCTGACGACACACAGCTTCAGCTCACAGATGCACTTGCTGAGGAAACCGTTCTCATTAAAGTGCATGCTCGTTCAGTCAAAAAAAAAATGCACTGGACTAGATCTCCTCCATACTCCTATCTCAGGATGCTCTTCCACTGTATCCCTAAACTGCTAGCAAGTTTTGATGGCTACTTCACCCTTGGAGCTGGCCCAAAACTATGGCTTTTAAGGATTTCATGTTCACTGGATAGATATGATCTGTTATCAAATCTTACTGACTACAATATAGACACATTGCTCTTCTATTTTTATATGTGATACACAAAGGAATGATGAAACCATAAAGAAAAGATTCAAGGATCACATAATTAACAAAGCAAAATCCAGGATTTGAACAATAATCTGTTTAAAATTATCTCTTAAAAAATCAATCTTTACAACCACACATAGTGAGAGAGAGAGAGAGAGATACGAGAGAGAGAAATAGAGATAGATAGGAGAGAGAGAGAGAGAAAGAGAGAGAGACAGAGAGAGAGAGAATACAAGTATGTGTGCCCAAAACCATGGGTTGCACTACATATGTGTGAGCGATATGACAACCTTAGATGTTGGTCTTCATCTTCTACCTTGCTGGAGACAAGGCCTATTCCCATTCACTGTGCTGTGTGCCAGGACACCTAGCCTGGCAGCATCCCCAATTTCTGCCTTCCATTCTACCTTAGAAACACTAGCAATAGAGACAGACACAACCACAGCTTTATTTATATGTATCAGCATTAGGAACTCAGGTCCTAGTACTTTCACAGGAAGCACATCGCTTACTGAGCCATGTCCCCAGTCCCCAAATCTATTTTAATCCCTAACTTTGTCCTACGTGAACCTTTGCAAACAGATCTGGCATAATGGAGAAAGGGTGAGAGAGTCGTGTACAGAAAGCCCATCAGCATTCAGGATGACAAATGATGTTACCAAGAATAAAGGAAATCATCAGACTGGCTTTTCATAGAGATGTGCCAACTAAATAATATCTACAGAACAGCCATCCTCAGGGTAGACCTGGATAAGCCCCAAAAGTCTCAGCTGCAGGCCTGTTAGAAATGCAATCAGAAGCTCTCAAGTTGTGTCTGGCTGACTGTTCAAGTGTCCTCCAGCTAACTCTGATGGATGCACACCAACCAGGAGGTGCTCACTCCCATGCAACATACAAGCATACAACATACATAAACATACAACACTCCCATACAAACATGACCAGCGAAGGAGATGGAATAGCTGATACAGGCCCTCTGATAATACAGTTTTGTCTGTAATGTTTTTCCTCTTGATCATAAACTAATGATTTAGTCAAGCTCTGATGAAACTCTTAAGTACAATTAAGTATACTTGGCACCTAGTAATTTTTTTTCTTGAAATATGTTATTAATTATTGTAAATAGAAACCTTAAAATGGAGTTTTGTTTTTTAAGTTCTAACAAGCCCAGTCACTTTAAATTATCAGATAATTAATCACATTGGAATGAGACCATTTTATTTTACTACTTAATATTAGTTAAGTATGTGCTGTGGCTTTTCTAGAAAATAACATGCATATCATATTAGCCATGTTCCTTCTCATGAGTAGATCACAGTTAAAAACCCAGCATAGCCATGATACTTCGAATATAAAGTTTTCTTTGTAAAACCAAATCAAAGTTCCTTTAAAAGTTAAACTATCAAATTCATGTTGAAAAGCAATGATATCTGTATAATTTTACGAATCACAAAAAGTATTATAGAAATAGAAAAAGAAACTTCAAATTACTTGCTTTTGAAAAAACTCATGGAGGATCCTAGTTCTAAATAAAAGAATCAGTGGCGATAGGATAGAGCTCAGTTGGAAGAGAGCTTGCCTAGCATGCACAAATCCCCGGGTCTTGCGCTAACCAAGCGTGATGATGTATGTATTCCTGTATTTCCAACACTTAGGAGAAGAGGGGCAGGCGGATCATCAGATAATGTCTCAGACACATAACAGCTGGCTACATGAAACCCTGTCTCCAAAAGTTAAAGATAGAATAAACACAATTATAACAAGAGCGTGTACAATCTCTATCTTACTTATTACACTAAGAATTTAACAGGATGCATCTAGCACTATTTGAAAACTCCAAGAGCAAAACTAGGAGGTGGAGTAGTCGTGGGTTGGGAAGGGCCGAGACTCAAAGACTGGCTCATGAGGTGAATCAAGTAGGAAAGGTTAACACCTGACTCTGCAGCAATAGCCAGAAAACAGGGCACTCTGACAGCTTGAGTGTATGTAAAAGAATACCCGAGTTTAAGATTTTCAAATAATCCAAAGGGCAGGGAGTAAAAGATAGAGACAAAAAAAATGTGAAAGAAAGGAGAAAGCCACAAAAATAATAAAATAAAATAACATGAAGACCTGTATCTACATGCCGAAAATTACATCCAGGTAATTCATATGAATCGAGCAATGAAAAACAGAGATTGGCAGACACTGTAGAAAGTGTAAGACCCAATGGGGACAGCTGTAAACAGAACGATAAAACAGAAAACAGTTGGGAAAATACCTACTGCACAAACATTAATTGAAAAGAAGCTTAGTGAAGTATAAATTGTTGGAATGATAGAATTACTTCTTGTACTTTAACCGTAGAATGTAGTGTTTCTAAAATTATATATTTGTCAATAGGTTTCTCTATATAAAGAGTAAACTATAGTTATGTTAATTTAAAGCCAATGTATTTGCATTTTCTTTTTATATTTATCTGTATATCATATGCTATGTAATCCCAAGCATATGTTCTCTTTCTTTGTTGTTCTAGCAACTCAATTCAAGGCCTTGTATCTGACAGGTAAGTGCTCTACCATTTAACTATATTCCCAGCCCCATCCCAAACTGTAAGCTTTCTAAATGAAAAGTTTTTGTAATCACATGATGACCATTTGCACAGAGTGGATTGACAAAATATTTATTTTAAATGAAAGGTTGAATATAAATGTCTCGGCCAGTGTTCTGCCACAGCAACTTCTATAAAGGAAAGCATTTAATTAGAGCTGGCTTACAGTTTTAGAATCTAGGTCCACTGTCACTATGGCAGGGAGCATGGTGGCATTCGAGCAGACACAGTGCTGGAGAAATAGCTGAGAGTTCTGCAACCAAATCCATAGGCAGCAGGAAGAGAGAGAGATGCCGGCACTGCCTTCACCTTTTAAAACCCCAAAGCCCACTCCCAGTGACACACTTTCTCCAACAAACCCACACCTCTCATTTTCTCTTAGGTAATGCCACTCTCTGATGACCAAGCATTCAAATATATGAGCCTATGGGGGCCACTCTTATTCAAACCACCATAGTAAATCTATCCACAATTAGCAGACTGTTCAGCTACTTGGAAGAGACTAGAGATCACAAAGATTTATGCAAATGACAGGATGCAACCTTGCCCAAGAGACTAAAGGACAGTTGTTCCATACTCCATGTGGTAAGCACCTGATTGCTGGGGGTTCTGATAGTCTCCTTGTCTCTGGATTGCACTATTAGTCTGTCTAGTAGACTGTAGGCTATAACAGCTGCTATCCACACGGGTGCACTAGTCATAGTATAACAGCCATCCATTCTAGCATTTGCAGGTGGGGGTGGGGGAAGAGATGTCAAGAAAGAAAAAAAAAAGGTGTCAGAAAACTGGGAGGAAGTCATTAAAGACCTTGGATGCTCCAGGAACAATTCTTATCCTACATCCCACTGAGCACTTCTTTATTCAAAGGATGCTGGGAAATTTAGTCATCTCAAAAGTACATGCATTGTTATTTTCAACTATACAGGTCTTTTTAAGTTTGGGGAAGAAAAGAATGAATACGTGTTGTGCAAGCAAATAGCACTCTGGTTGTTTTGACAACTAGCCACAAATTTTGGTGTTGGCTTCTGGGAGAATTTTATTGTAGAAAAGCAATTCCAGTCAGTGAAATTCAACATGAAAAAGAAAATGGAGAACAATAATCAGATTCTTGTGTTTGTAGAACCAGAGATGTATCTGTAATGCCATGTATAGTAGAATATGACAGTTATTACAAACACAGTTGTTTGAATATGTACTGACAGGCACACTGGGTCTCAAAATTGTAGAACCATCCTTGTGATTCTGTTCTAAGATTAATGTGTTGATCTGAGTCCAACTGGAATCAGTGTGGATGCCTCTGCTCCTACTTGGAGCAGTGAAGGGAAGCAGAACGACACGTGTTTTCAGGCTCTGACTCACTTCTGGTGAGGATTTTGTTTGCTGACCTTCTTCTAGAAACTTGGATGGTGAGAGTAAGAAAAGGTCATTTTACAGCTTCACACAGTCCAGATGGTGACTCTTCACACAGAATCTCCTTCTGCTGAAAGCTAGAAAAAGAGTTCTCACTGCCTACTTCTTTTACCATTTTGTTTCTGGCCAACATAAAAGAAGCTCTGTTTTGAAGACAAAATGTTTGCCTGTAATGTAAGGGTGTCTGTGCAAACATAGGAGAACAGTGGGAGGTTGAGGAGGGTTGAAGTTGGAAGGAAGAATGTGCCAAAGCTCACCAGCTGTTAGAATGTGCATGCATGTCTTCATCTTAGCCTACTGATGCTAGACTACTTTGGTACTGATAAACGCCACAGTGAGAGCAAAGGCTGGAGTTAACCAGAAGAGGGGGGAGCGGTTGGCAGAGTCTGGACACTAAGAGAAAAGCTTAAGAAGGTTTACAAGTAGATATGAGCTGATCTATGATTCTATAATAGATGAGATAATTAGATAAGAGGGGTAACAGGCCTGAGGATGCGTGATAGCAAACTGGTTGGCACCTCCAAAGACTAGGGGTACATGTGAACCACTCCTGTTACATGTTATACCCCTGTTTCTAATGTTAATAATTTCTAACTTTTAACAACTGAATTATAAGGGAAGGTGGCTTAAGGAAGAGATCCTCTGATCACCTTATAGACAAGGAGCTAAATATGAAATAGCTAAGACTGCAGCTCCATCTGAGCGACTGAGACAGAGTCCACACTTTGTCATAGGAAAACATCAAGCTGATCCTAAAAATGTGGGCACAAAAGTGAATGTAGACAGATGGGTATAATGAAAAACACTGGAAACACCTACAAGATCTGATAGTGCTAAGGCTGGCAATATGACTAACAGCTGGGAGACAGTCAAGGTCAAAGCTGGAGGCAGAGACAGATGGGGATATGGGCTTGAGCTTCTCCTAAGTGGGTGGGCACCTTGTGAACAGTGCATCATTTTGGGTCCAGGTGGGCGACCTTTAGATTGGAATGTGATTATTCCATCTCAAACCTCAACCAGAGCTCCTCCAGTTTCTGCCACTGTTATATGGGGAAACCCCGGACAGAGAAAATTCGGTGGATGTTTTTCCTCTATTAAAGTACCTCCCATGTAGGGCTGTTTCACCTTTCTTTAATTTTTCACTTTTCTGTAATAATTATTAAGAATTACTCCTTGTCCTCTGTTCCCACTTTGCTTATGTTCACAAGAGTCAATGTCGCTAACCTTTTAGGCATCACACACAGAATTTGGGGTTGCCGTCCCTAGTCAATCTTTGATGGCTATTAACATTTGCTATCTTATATATTTGGATCATGTAGAACTGGGCCATGAAAGGGCTCATCGCTCTTGAAAACTCTATCATTCTGGAGAGCAATTGTCTCTACATTTCAGAATACTAAATATCTGTATTATTTAAGACTAGAGTGGCTTGTCTGAGAATTAGACACAGAACTTGAGTTCAGTTCCCATGACTGACAGGGCAAGACATTCTCACATTTTCCAACATCAAGTACAGGCTGTATGCCATCTAAAAATAAACCCCAGACAAAACAAAAACCTGACTCTCTTCAGCGATGGTGAAGAACACAGGAAGGTGAGCTAAACAGCTAATGGTTGGTCCCACATCTTGCTCCAGCTAGCCTCAGAACTGTGGGTTCATGTTCTTTATTTATAAAGTAAGAAGAATGTCTTAGACTAAAGAGGCCTGTTTGAACCTGAACATCGCCAGACCTGTCTCTGAACACTATTAGGTCAGAGACACTATCGCACAGCCCGAAAAGGTCTTGGATCACCTCTTATAACCTGATGGATTCCTGCACAGGAGCTGGAAGACAGAGGTGAGGACCTCCTGGAGCTAAGCTCTTAATGAAAGGAAAGTTCAAGTCTTGATTAGGCTTCTGTAAATCCAAAGTGAAGCACTCGATCCTAGAAGGAAGCCTGCGGAGACCCAGCAAGGGAAGTTAACTTAGAAGGCTCTGAAAAATCCTGAAAGTTACAAGACTTACGAGGCTCTTCCCCATCGTCATCCAATCAGTAACAAAACTGCTGTGGAGAGGAGACTCTCTCGGGGCTGATCTGCCTGCAAGCCATGAAGGGAGGGAGGTACAGTGAGAAAGATTTCAAGAGTTTTCATCAACGTGGGGGTGGGCATTTGGTGAAGCAGCTATCTCTGAGCCACTGAGGCTCCTCTAACCGCTCACTCAAGCTCTTGAAAGTGACTACCCGCCCACCCACTCCTGTAGGTCCCACCTCACTCAAGCTGGAGCAGATAACCCCTCCCTCCCTCATGCTCCTGAGAGTAACCCCTCACCAATGCTCCTCTAATAACCCCTCATCCATGTTCCTTTGAGAAAACCCTCACCCATGATGCAGTATTCTTTAATGTATGCCCTGTAGGTTACCCCTTACTTGTGCTCATATAAATAATCCTTCCCCCACGCTCTTGTAAATAACTGTAATAAAGTCACTGGTTTACTAAATGAAACCGGGCTGGGATCCTTCTTTGGTTTGTTCCTGTGTGGGGTGAGTAGACCTGATCCCATCTTCCACAGAAAGCCAGAATGCAGCACTGGCTTTGTTCCTTCTTTTCTCCTTGAACTGAGCAAGTTTTCAGAAAAAAAAAAAAAAAAAAAAAGCCCCACGATAGGAACTCACTGACAAGGGATTTATTCAACAAAGTGATTTCCACAGGCTATGCCGGACTCGTTCAGATGCAGTTCAATACTCAGTCTCTTCCACATCTATATCTTTTGTCCTACGCAATGATAATTGATGGTCAGCATCACAGCCCCGAGGTCCAGCAACTCACTGACTCATCAAAGGGAGCTGCAATTATGTTCATAGGGCCAGATGGACTATGGCAGCAAAGGGGACTTGGAAACTGAGGGGGGTTGAAACTAAGGATTTTCTGATTAACTCTTAGTAAGCCAAATTTAAGAAGGGAAAGATTTCATTGTGTATAATATTCTAGTTAGTAGGGAAAGATTTAATAGTTGAATTACATTAAGATACACAGACATTCAAGGCTTCTGGGGAGATGGCTTAGTTGGTAAAGTACTTGCCGGACAGGTATGAGGACCTGAGTTTGAAACTTAGAATCATGTGTTTGGTTGGTTGCTTGTTTGTTTAAATCATTATGCAGTGGCATGCACTTGCAACACCAGCATTGGGGAGATGGCGAAATGGGATTGACTGGAGCTCCCTGGCCAACTAGACTATGAGTTCTAGGTCAGTGAAAGACTCTGTTTCAAGAAAACAAGGTGGACAGCACCTGAGGCATGACAGTGGAGGTTGACTTCTGGTATTTACATGTACATACACATATGCAGGCATAACTCGCCACACACAAATCCATGCGAACACACACACACACACACACACATACACACACATGCAAACTTATCCAACATTTAACAGTAAGTTCATCTTTAGCACTTTTATGGTGTTTAAAAATTTTGTTTGTATCACCTAGGATTATTGAGAGCTGTGATGCGCGATACCTACTCTCGAGAAGTGTAAGATATAAATATAGTCTCAAAGTGAAAGACATACAGAATTAGTGAGAAGGGCACTGGAGCATTAGGAATCATATCCTATAATGAGAAGTGTAAGTACTGAAGGATTTCCTAGGAGAAACACAGGACTGGAAACATGGCCAAAATCCAGTGAGTTGTCATAGTTAAGCTAGGCCACAGATGGAAGAACAGGCTTAAGTGACAAAGCAAAGTGCACGTACTGTTCTAGAGTGAAGATAACCATAAAGTTCGCAGTGCACATACTCGGGATGGGAATCTATCCAGAGTGTACGAGGACCAGAGTCCCAGAAGACAAGAGGCATGGGTTAGGATATATAAATATATGCAGGTATTAAAAGTCATTTGTGTTCTGCTTTTTTGTTTCATTTTTCTTTTTTAAGAATTTTATTACAGTGAAGAAGTAATATAACCAAATATAATTTAGGGAGAAAAGAATTTATTTGAATTACACCTCTATATCACATTTCACTAGTGAAGAAGCTCAAGGCAGGAACCCAGAGGCAGAAGCCATGGAATAGTGTTGCTCCATGACTTGCCTCCTTTGTTTTTTCTGTTCTTTCTGTTAGTAATTCTTAATATACTATAAATTTTTTAATTAATTATTTTTTATTTATTCTCTTTATATCCTGTTCACTGCCTACCTCTTGATCAACCCCTCCCACAATCCTTCTTCCATACCCCCTTCTCCTCTCAGTGGGTGGAGCCCCCTGGATATCCCCCAATATCTATTCACCTCTAAGTGGATATCAGTCTCAAATAAAATACAGGATGCTCATGCTACACATCACAAACCCAAGCAGACTGGATGTCTTGAGTCTCACTAGGAATGGGAAATGGAATGGTCGTGCTCTGTTTGCAAAAATCCCAAAACACAATTTTCTCAAATAAATAATCCTTTAGGAAACAAATTTTACGTTAATGTACACCTGGTTGCTTAGGCCATCTTCAACTCCTCCCCTCTAACTCTAATCATGTAAGATGTAACCTGATGCAAGGATGATAATGATTAGAAAGACCTGACAGAAGGGGGCCACTCCTGGCACTCACAGCACAAGCAAAAGAGTTCCTATCCTCAGTATGTGCCAAGGTTCCCTGTCCAAAACACACACCTCTGCTCCACACCCTTT
The DNA here is from genome assembly GCA_019843855.1 of Hylomyscus alleni. NCBI lineage: Eukaryota > Metazoa > Chordata > Mammalia > Rodentia > Muridae > Hylomyscus > Hylomyscus alleni. The sequence goes on along the minus strand of JADRCC010263568.1, from coordinate 384 downwards.
TGTCTAAGGTGATAGCAATGCCACTGCAAAATGACAATCTTTATCAATTGACTATTGTTTACAGATCTCTCTGAATTCAAATGCTTTTAAAATCATTGCACAGAAAATCTAAGAGTCACTCTTACAGATAGGCAGACAGAGAACGGTGCATTCAACAAACTCATTTTTCTTCTCACTGCTTTGTATGTAAGGAAAATGTGGGACATGGGGGAAATATTTTTACAGAGAAGATCCACAGCAGATTTAAATAAAGAGAAGCTTAGCCAAAGAACATATTTGGCCCCCAAATAAAAGGTGGCATGATTCCCAACATGTGCAGTTCAAAACCAGGTTACCACTTCACTGTCTTAACTCTGCTGAGACCCAGTTAGTTGGGGGGGGGGG
>JADRCC010263565.1:0-11389 GCA_019843855.1 Hylomyscus alleni | reverse complement strand
CACACACACACACACACACACACACACACACACACACACACACACAAATCCTAAAAAAAAGTGGAGAGCAATTGAGGAAGACACTATATCAATATCTGGTGTCCACACACATGCACCAACACACACACAAACATGTACATGTATACATTATACCCCCACATAAAAGTAAAAAGCAGAAAATAAAACTGGCAGTGGATGACTGGGGGACACATCGTGGTGCTAGCTAGCATGCACCGGGCTGTGGGCTCAGTTGCCAGTGATTGAAAAGCACAGCAGGAAAATGATCACCGGGGAGAGGCAGGAAGGTAAAGCCACCAGGACTGAGAGAAATGTCTGCAACCCTCAACAGTGATTGCTCTGTGAAGGTTTCAGCAAATTAATGGGCTTCCAGGAGCAAGAAATAGTTGGATTAACCAAACAGTTTGATGATTGAAAACCTGGGACCACAGCTTCTCAAGATGGCCAGCAAGAACAGAATGACACTTAGGAACCCGAGGCAGGAGGATTGCAGTTGGTCCCAGGCCAGCCTGGGACACATAGTACATTTTAGGCTATCCTGGGTTGCCTTGAGGAATTTTAAAAAATTAGCTAAGCATGCTGGCACACACCTTTAATCTCAGTAGGGGTAAGTTACCCAAGTAAGACTGTGGCTGTGGCTGGGCAGTGGTGGCGCATGCCTTTAGTCCCAGCACTTGGGAGGCAGAAGCAGGTGGATTTCTGAGTTCGAGGCCAGACTGGTCTACAGAGTGAGTTCCAGGCCAGCTTAGTCTACATAGTGAATTCTAGGACAGCCAGGGCTACACAGTGAGGCTCTGTCTCAAAACAAAAAACAACCCCCCACCCTCCAAAAACCTCAGGTGGATTCCACTAACAGCCAACAGTGTATTGAGGACTATTTGGTAGGATGGTGAGGATCACAATGTTTCTTTTTTCTTTTTCTTTTTAAAGATTTATTTATTTTATGTATGAGTACCCACTGTACAGATAGTTGTGAGCCTTCATCTGGTTGTTGGGAATTGACTTTTAGGACCTCTGCTTGCTCCGGTCTGCCCTGCTTGCTCTGGCCCAAAGTATACATAAGTACACTGTAGCTGCATACCAGAAGAGGGCATCAGATCTCATTACAGGTGGTTGTGAGCCACCATGTGGTTGCTGGGATTTGAACTCAGGACTTTTGGAAGAACAGTCGGTGCTCTTATCTGCTGAGCCATCTCACCAGCCCTGATCACAATTGTTCCTTAAGGGAAAAATAGTCTAATCTTTCAGTAGGTCATCTTTAATGTATCTTTTCTTTTTTTTTTTAAAATTTTCGAGACAGAGTTTCTCTGTATAGCCTTGGCTGTCCTAGAACTCACTCTGTAGACCAGTCTGGCCTCGAACTCAGAAATCCACCTGCCTCTGCTTCCCAAGTGCTGGAACTAAAGGCATGTGCCACCACTGCCCAGCCAGAGCCACAGTCTTACTTGGGTAACTTACCTTTTGCATGCAAGTAAAGCACCCAGCCGATGCCTGCCTGCTGAACAAATCATGTTAATGTATCTGTGCTCTAATTTACTCCGGTGAGTATGTACTGACCCATGAAACAAATGACCTGCAAAAGACTTCTGGCTCCATTAAAGTTGAACAGTAAGAGGCTTTTTATTTCCTGAAACTCAACAAGACATGGTGGCTAATGACTCAGGGCACTGAGCCCAGGAAAGAACCTGTAAGTGATGGGTAAGCTGGCTGACCCCAAGGTGAAGTCCAGAGGATCTCTGGGTACCTCTGAGAAGAGCTTGGTTGACAAGAAGATCCTCTTTTCTACCTGGGCTCATCTGACCCTGTTTCTGAGCGCATATCTTATATGGCTCAGTCCCTTTGTGACCCCCCAGTCGAATGAGGTACAGGCAGCTGCTTAGGACCAAGCACCCCAAAGTTCTCTAGCCAGAAGACAGGAGATGGGAGCCCCTAGGTCACTTCAGCTGCTCTAGTCTTAGGGAGGAGACACCTGGGTCAGGTGAGACTGCACAGCTCATCAGATGTCCTGTGTGTGTAGCAGGCTGCAGAGACCCGACTCAGAATCTGATGAACCTCGCAGTGTGGATCCGGGATGAGATCTGGACACAGCAGGCCCTGAGGCCTGAGGAGTCAGGATGCCTCCAGGCTCAAACTGAGGTGTAGCTCAGCTACAGGCCACTCCACTCCTGAAAACCAAAGCCAGCTCAGCTCAGGGCAGTCAGTCACAGAAAGGGTTGGTCATCGCCCCTCAAAATGGGCTGTGACTTGCTCTAGAGTCCTCCCTTTAGTCTCAGGAACAAAGGTCAGCGTGAAAAAGACACTGAGGATACAGAAGGCAGCGGTGAGCCAGAAGGCACCATAGGGTCTGAGGATCTCCTGCAGAGAGAGGAAAGGCAAATGTGAAGGTAGCCAGGGGACAAAGGACCCCACATAGTCCAGGGGCACCCTGACTGCAGCCTGCCCTGACAGTTCTATCACGTCTCTGGAGACTCAGGTATGTAGAGAATAGCTCACCACCACCCAAGGTGATGTGTGCCTGGGAAACCGTCTCATGGGAATGTTGTGACTTCCCTGAGATCAGCAACGTCAAGGGACAGCTAGGTTCCTGTTCCTGGCCAGCTCAGGCTGGCTGCCGTTACTATTCTCCCTTAGTCCCTGTGCCTTTGGCCCTGCCTTCCAGTGTCCTGTGCTGAGTTCTCTGTGTGATGACTTAGGGGGAACTGTCACTCAGAGAGGGTGGGGTGGTAGGGTGGGGTTGAGCCTATGACCCTACAAAGTCCCCATTTCTCAGTTCCCTGCCGGAGAGGACACCAGGTGACCCTTTCATTCTCAGCCTCTTCGACAGGGTGCTGGCCTGGGTCACTGTTGGGTTCATCTGTCACCTCCCTCTACGCTTCTTTCCCCAGGTCTTTTGCTGTCTCTTCCCTCTCAAATGCCCTGGTGGGTCTCTGGTTGCCTTCCTCTGGGCACCCTGTCTGCCTGAGCATGTCAGACAGACATGCTCCTTTGTCCCCTGCTAACAGGGCCCCTGGACTATGTGGGGCCCTTTGTCCCTCTGGCTAACTGGATGTACATGCCACCCACTGCCTTCTTGGCACCTGTCATGATGGACCCTGTTCAACTTAGTCGCTGCCATCTCTGAAGCCTTGAATAGGACTGGGCATGGTACATGCCAGGAGATCTGTAGGGCACCTGTGATGGAACAGATGGAATGCTCATCTGCCCAGAACCTGTCTAGTGGCTAGGAAGCCAGTGGGCTCGAGCCTCAGCTAACACAAGAGGGTCACGAGAGGGAAATAAAGTATTGAATGGAACAGACACACTCTCTGTGTGAGGAAGGTATGTTCATCCCAACACAGACTTGACTTAGGGGATCACAGACCAGGCTCATTGTTTTGTCTAGCCTCTGGGTCCAGGCCACCCCTGAGATGGCAGTGCTCCAGGCGTGAGGGGACCTCAGCATACATTCAAGGTCACGGACATGGACTCTGGCAATGAAAACAGTTCATTGAAAGTAGAGCCGTGGGCTGGAGAGATGGCTCAGCGGTTTAGAGCACTGACTGTTCTTCCTGAGTTCAATTCCCAGCAACCACATGGTAGCTCACAACCATCTGTAATGGGATCCAATACACTCTTCTGGTGTGTGTCTGAAGACAGTTACAGTGTACTCATATAAATAAAAATAAATAAATATATATTTTAAAAAAGAAAATGAAAGAAAGTAGAGGCGTGCCTTTGCTGGCAATGTGAGGGAAGGCATGGGCCTGCACTCACCATGACGCTGCTAAACTCTTTGGTCACCAGAAAGGCCATGAACCAGTTGGTGAGGACACAGATGCCGGTAGCCACACCCTTGACATGCAAAGGGAAGATCTCTGACATGAGGAGCCAGGGGATAGGTCCCCAGCCTACAGCAAAGCCTGTGGGAACAAGGCAGTGTTACGGCACACATGCTGGGCTAGGCCTTAGGGGTCCTATCAGCTCTCAACCCTGCTGGGAGCCCTTGGGCCAGCGCCCTCCCTTTTAGATATCAGGACAAGGATGAGACCTGCTTGCAAGCTGTCATGGAGATTCTGTGAAAGGATTTAGCTCAGTGCCCAGCACATGGCCAGAGCCATTGCCACAGAAGTCACGCTCCTGGGGGCAGAGGGGTAAAACCAAGTAAAACTAGATTTGAAGCTGAGTGCTACAGAGCTTGGCATGATGGGTTAGAGGGACAACAACCTTTACCCAGGCTCCCGTGAGTCCCTTTTTACCAGCAATGAAGAGGCACATGCTGCCTACAGCCAGCCAGGCCAGCCCCACATGCACATCCGCAGGCTCCGCCGAGATGGGCACCAGGAGGCCTGCATGGGAGGAGTTGCTGGGGACACTCTGGGTCAGTTTGAAGTAGGTACCAAAGGCACTCATGCTGAATACCATGATGACACCTGCAGGCAAAGGCTCAGGCTAGACAGGAGGCTGGGGACATGGCAGCACCCAGGACACAGCGGGCATTGTGGCTCTCTGAGAGTCTTGCATGGAAGCCCCTGACTGGCCAGCACTCCTACCCTGCTTTGGACCTTAGACGTCAGCAAATGCTGGAAAGTTCCTGAGGAGTCTCTTCACTACAGGAGCAGGAGCAGCAATAGCAGTGTTAAACCCCACACCCACAGTGGTCTTCACAGCTGCCATGGTACTGTGGATGTGCAGGCCCAGGCTACTGCGCAGGACCTGACATTACCACAGCCTTTCCACATTTCAGAAGTAGGAAATAGGGGCTTAGGGACAGTCACTTGTTCAAAAGAACCAGTCATAATGTATCCCCTCCCTGGCCCTGTCTCCCCGTGTGAGCTGGGGAGGCTGAGCCCTCCCCGTCAGGCCTCACCCGACAAGGCCAGAAGCAGCCTTCGCCCTGCTCTGTCCATGATGAGGGCCGCCACAGCAGTGAACAGGACCTGGATGATGCCCACAGTGACGGAGGCCAGGCTGCTGTCCTGGGGGAGGGGAGAAGCTAGTCTGCTAGAGAGAGACAAGTCCTTCCCCTTCTCTCTGGCTGAGCCGGGTCAAAAAGCCCCTAAGCTCCAGGAGGCTAACTCACACATGTGGTGTGAGGCAAGCTGGCGAGCAGCCTCTTACCTTGAACTTGGCCTCCTCAAAGATGCTGTTGGCATAGAACATGATGGCATTGACCCCTGACAGCTGCTGGAAGACCATGAGGAAAATGCCGATGATGAGGGGCTTGTAGACACCAGGGCGCCTCAGCAGGGCCAGCTGGAAGCCCTGTCACAAAGACAGCCTGTCAGTGTTCTCTCTCCTGTCCCAAGGACCCTTTGGTGAGCCCGGATGCCTAAGTGGAGGGGACTGAGCCTCCTTGTTGTCCCCACCCCACCTGTGGCCTTGGGTGTGCAGACAGGCCCCTGCAGCCTCCTCATGTGGGTTGTGAGTTATGAGGGGCTGCACACTCCAGCACCTGGGTAAAGGTCCTGCGCCCCGAGAACCAAGCACATTTGTGTACTCAGGGCTGGCCTCCAGCTGCCATGTGCACAGATCTCAGCACTACCGGGTGATGGTGAGGGCTAGCTAGAGATGAAGGCACCAAGACTCGGAGCTGGCCAGGCCACACAGCTGCAGTGTCTGTGTGCTACTTACTGCCTCTGAGGTCTCCCCTGCCTATGGTTCCCATTAAATCTAAGCCCTCACCCATTTTCCCTCACCAGTCTGGCCTCTCACTTCTTCAGGGACACTAAATGAACTAAAGTGGGGCTCCAGCTGCCCCCCACCTGCTCAGACAGCACTGGTCCTCACTGAGGGTGGAGAAGGGGCTGCCACTCAGGTGTGTGTGTGGCCTTGGGAACAGGCTCTGCATTCTGCCCTGCTCCCAGGCTCTTACCTGGTGCTCAGCCCCAACAGGGGGCTCTTCCCAGCCCTCCTCAGAGCCCCACAGGAAGCGCAGGGCAGCCATGGCCTCCTGGTACTGGTGTTGAGTCAGGAGGAAGCGTGGAGTCTCGGGCATGTAGCACATGAGCAGCAGCATGAGGGTTGGGGGCACACAGCCCAGCACAGCCAGCCAGCGCCACTCTAGGACCCAGCCTGCAAAGGTAGATGTCAGAGCCAGGGTGAGCCAGCCTAGCCCCCTTGCCAGCCTTGGGACTCACTCCAACGGTGGGCATCTCACTGCCTCTGCCCACATGTTGGTAAAAGAAACAGTTGCTACTAGGGCTGTCCCATCAGGACATTAGGGGACATCTTTTAAGGGAAATACAGATTAACTGCACAGAAGATATAAAATTATAACAGCTGAAAGGTGCTCATTGCCAAGCCATGTCTTGTAGCCATGGTAACATATCATGGAGCATAGTGGTAGACATGCTAGGGTAAGCCAAATGCTGTACTCTGCCATGTCCAATGTTGCAAAATACTTGACAGCAGTTAGAAATGACTGCTCCTGCTTTGATGTACTTGCTACATCATACGTTTAAAGTAGTTTTTAATTTGTGTGTGTGTGTGTGTGCACGCACATGCACACACGCATGAGCATGGAAGGCATCCATTGTGTGTACTATCACTGTCTGCCTTATTCCCCAGACTGGGGTGTTCCATTGAATCTGGAGCTAGGTTAGTGATCAGCACACCCCAGCATCATCACCTAACAAGACACTTAGCCTTTTATGTAGGTGCTAGGATTTGAACTCAGATCCTCATGCTTGGGCAACAAGCTCTTTTACTTGCTCAACTATTTCCCAAACCTTATGCTATACTTGTATGATAATTTTGTCTTTTAAATTTCATCACATTATTCAACTACCTTGTGCATGGTGGTCTGAATGAGAACGGGCCCCCACGTGTTCGTGTTTGAACACCTGGTCTCTAGTTGGTGGAGCTGTTTGGGAAGGACTGGGAATCGCCTTGTTGGAAGAGGTGTATCATGGGGATTGAGGTGGGGGAATGTCTTTGCCATTCCCAGTTAGATCTCGGCCTACAGTCTGTGGACTGAGATGTGAGCTCTCAGCTACTACTCCAGCGCTATGCCTGCCTGCTGCCATGCTCCCACCATGGGGAACCTGAGGTCATGGATCCTCTGGAACTACAAGTCCCAAATTAAATATTTATGTTTATAAATGGCCTTTGGTCATGGTGTCTTGCCACAGCAATAGAAAAGTAACTAGAGCTGGGCGGTGGTAGCGCACACCTTTAATCCCAGCACTTGGGAGGCAGAGGCAGGCGGATTTCTGAGTTCGAGGCCAGCCTGGTCTACAGAGTGAGTACCAGGACAGCCAGGGCTACACAGAGAAACCCTGTCTCAAAAAACAAACAACAACAACAACAACAACAAAGTAACTAGAACAGAGTCTGTGTGCATGGGCATTCTGGGTACAGCACTCTTGTGGAGGTCAGAGGTCAGCCTGCGTGCGTCTCTTCACCTCAGCAATAAGGTAGCTTCTAGGTGTTCCACAAAGTCTAGCGACTGAGGGACTACTGTTCCTACCATGTCACTCTTTGCTGTCACAGTTAACTCCTAGCAGTGGGTCAAAAGGACACCGTAGGATCAATGCAAGGCAGTATGAAGCCACACTGGAGGTAACACTGCCGTAGGTAGACGCCCACTATTTCCACTCCATGATGACAACATCTATGCATAGTAGGGGCTGTGGTTCCCTGCAGGGATCCTACACTGGGAAGACACTGAAGAGCCAGGACAAAAAGGGAGTTAAAAATGAGAGACCAGGAGCTGTGCAAGGTCCACTGTGAAGAGCCAGTATGTACACCACAGACTAGGTGAAGCCTGTCAGTACCCCAACCCCAGCCACCAACGCCCCCCTTAAGGTTCTCAAGCTGTCTTTTAACAATTCTCATTGGGGATGTGTTATCGAGCTCTTTTCTTTTTTTTTTCTTTTCTTTTTTCTGTTTTTGTTTTTTTGAGACAGGGTTTCTCTGTGTAGCCCTGGCTGTCCTGGAACTCACTCTGTAGACCAGGTTGGCCTTGAACTCAGAAATCCGCCTGCCTCTGCCTCCCAAGTGCTGGGCTTAAAGGTGTGCGCCACCACTGCCCGGCTATCAGGCACTTTTCATATGCTATTAGTCTCCTGGTCCTAAAGCTCTGGAGATGTGCGGACGGGGAGTGAAGCTTGGAGGAGGGGCAGTGAAACCCAGCAGGTGGCAGTGGCAGGTCTGAAGGCTCCCCTCTTCCCACCTACATCTAATGAGATGTTACAGGATATTTAGCTTATTGTACATAGAAACCCAATTGTTAGCAAAACTACAAAAAAGCTTAGTTTGTCAGATGCAGCTGGATGTGTCTCTGAAGGCCTCCAGAGATAAGGATGCCAAAGAATGGAAAGTTCCTGCCTATTTTAAGGCAAGTTCCTTGGGAGAGGTCTTGAAGTCTTTGCTCTATAAGGCGGGGTCAGTGGGATAGCCTTGAGCTACCTATCCACCTTAAAGGTGAGATAGTAGGGCCCTACTGGCTGGGCTTAGCCATGAAGGAGACATGGCTCAGAGGAACTAGAGACTTCTTGCATAGCATGTGGACCTTTGAGAATGGTCTCTCTCGATGGCTCTCCCTCTTTCTTTTGGCTTGGAAGGGCTTCATGGAAAGAGCTGCAGAGAAGCAGCTGGCGGGACACACGTACATCAATATTCTAGGAAGAAGAGCTAAGGAGCCCTCTTGGGCTTGGAGGAGCTCAAGGGGGAAGGTAGACCAGCTCTGTAGAATGACACAGAAAGAGATTTCTAAAGAGTGAGCAGTTTAGTTGTAGGCTTATAAGTAGACATTTTGTACACAGTTCAGAAAATAAAATCACCTCACCGAGCTAGCAGGTCTTTAGCGCAGTTTACACCTCCCATGTCTTTATTGGAATAAATAGTTGTTAAGTTTAAAAGAATAAATATTACAAGGAGACAATTTCTGAAGCTTCCCCAGGCCACCAGCTCTGCCCCTCATCTTTGGGAAGCAGCCTTCTTTATGTGACATTCTCCTGAGACCCCAGTGACAGCATGCTGAGACTCCAGTTCCCCAAGTAACAGAGCTAAAATGTTTCCCATACCCCATCCCTCCTTGCACTGGAACCCTCCACAGTGGGGTGGGATTCTGGGACAAAGAAATCACCTGCTCTAGTTCTTCCTGGCACCAGGTCACCAGGACCCTTCCCCCCCCCCATCCCCCGTCCACAAGCTCCTAGGAGTGTGACTGAGAACCTGGAACCTTGGCCAGCAGCACCAGGCAAACTCTTGCCCTCTATGAACCTCAGTTTCCAGAGCACAAAAGAGAGCACGCAAATCTACCTGCCACGTAGGCCACGAGGATGCCAGTGACAACCATCAGCTGCACACAGGAGCCGAGCAGTCCCCGGACGGCTGGGTAGGCAATTTCTGAGATATAGACCTATTGGTGGTTAAGGTGAGATTTTGCTTGGCTCTTTTAAAGGAAAGGTTTAACTGTATCGCTGTAGGTCAGCAGAGTGCCCCTCCCCATTTCCTGCAGATTTTTAAAGAGGATTGTGGGTAATGGGTTGCTGCTATGTGTGTGAGCACTGAGGGAGAGGAGTGTAGAGCTTCCCTACACTTGTTTGTTTGTTTATTTATTTATTCATTCATGTATTTGAGATAGAGTTTCATGACGCCTAGACTAGCCTCCAGAGCTGAGGATAACCATGAATTCCTGATCTTCATGTATTTACCCCTCAAGTTATGGGATTACAGGCATGAGCCACCAGGCCCATCTCAGTACACATTTAATATGCACAGATGTGAGTTAGAACCAAAGACTTCTTCCTTGCTGGCTGACTCCACGTGCTACCGAAAGTGTCCTTGTTCAGTCTAATCCTACCAGGGGTGCCATCACTTCTAGTCTCAGGAGTCACTAGGCATTATCCATACATACTTCTAGATTATTCCATACTTTATGCCCTAGTTTAAAACAAAAACAAAACCAACAACCCTGTAGATGTCCAGCCTCCCTTTCCTCTAGTTCCTTCCCAGGTCCAACAGATGAAGAGGATAAGCAGGAGGCCACGGAGGTGAGGTGGTCATCCAAGTGTGTGGCCACAGGTTGCTGGTGACCCTCAGTTTACTAGGGTCTAAATCTTTCCAGACACTATTCCTGAACCAGCAGTTTCCTCTGCAGAGGCCGCAACCACCTCAGGATTAGGCCTTACTTTACAGGAGAGCAAACTGAGGCTGGGAGAGAAGCCTGTGTCCAGGTAAGTGATCCAGGTGTGTGGGCTGCAAAGTATCCGTATACAAAGACTACAGTGCAAGCAGTGAAGGGAGCCAGCAGCCTATCCCAGGGACAAACCAGAGGAGAACTACCCAGTTAACACGAAAATAGGGGGATTCCAGTTATCACTGCTAAGCATACAGGGACACCACCATTAGTAGAGTAAAAGAGCAGTGAGGAATATCGTCACTGCTGATCAGCTGCCCCCTGCCTGGCAAAGGTCATCTAGGAGGCCCAAACTACTCACCGGTGCCACTAGTGAGGCGACTCCGCAGGCAAGGCCGGTGAGGAGGCGGCCTCCGAGCAGCATCCACACGTCCCGGGCCGCGGTGATGACCGCAAAGCCGGTCACGAAGGGCACGGTGCAGAGCAGGAGGCTCAGCTTGCGCCCTGCACGGTCCAGGAGCCAGCCGCCTAGTACGCCCCCTGCCGCTGCGCCCAGGGTCACGACGGCCTGGGGACCCGGGACGGGCTGAAGAGGAAGCCACCAGGGACCACGGCCCACGATCCCTCTACCCACGCCCCGCGGCCTCAGAGGAAAGAGAATGGAGGAGGACCCTGGGGGTGCGGCAGAGAGTGGGGGGACCCAGGGTTCCCCAGCAGGCTCACCCCAAACCAGGAGGCTGCACTGTCTCCGAGGCGCAGGGCCGGGGGTGCGGTGCGCCGCAGGCTGGGGATGGCGGGGGAGCTGTAGCCGAGCGCGAAGCCGAAGCTGAGGGGGCCCAGAGCGGCGGCGAAGGTAGCGAGGAAGACCCGGCGGCCACGGGGAGCCCTGCGGGTACAAGGCGGGACGTGAGCGGTGTCACCGGGCGTGAGAGAGTGGCCGTGGCCCGCGGGAGTCCGCACCTGGCTTCCGGTGGCCGCAACAGCGGCTGCGTCTCCTGGGGGTCCTCGGGCGACATGTCAGCAGGGTCAGACAGACCTGCGAACTGTCGCGGCTCGGGTGAGCGCGGCCTCCGCGGCAGGAGGGACCAATGGGACGCTAGAACCCGGCCCCCAATCAGAGCCGGCCAATGGAAGCACGAAGCCGGATGCAAAACTCAATGGAGCTGAACTACGCCCGGCGACATAAGGGAGGTTTGCTGGGAGCTTGAGTCCGGGACCCGGGCACAATTGTCCAATTGGAGTGTTGAGTGAGTCTGAAGGCCTCGCCCATTAGGTCTGAGCTTGCCAATGAGAATGGAGAAGATTGTT
>JADRCC010263559.1:0-11469 GCA_019843855.1 Hylomyscus alleni | reverse complement strand
CCCTCTCTCTCCCTCTCTCTCTCTCTCTCTCTCTCTCTCTCTCTCTCTCTCTCTCTCTCTCTCTCTTCTGGATTTCCCTGTGTCCTGGAACTCCACAATCCCATATTCTCCTTAGAACATGAACATCAGAAGCTATCTCCTTGACTCAGGCTATTAGTCTGATTAAATGCACACCTAGCAAAAATACCCATGCCTTGGCTGCTGGCAGGACATATTTCTGAGCACCACAGACTCAGATGAGAGTATCTCTGCATCTCAGTAGCTCTTGGGGAATCTGCCCATACCCTCAGGACAGCATGTTGATCCAGCCAGGAGGACCTCAGCTGAGACCTCCTGAGTCCTTAAGTCACTTCCCTGCTTGTTCCCTTTACAGGGAAGCTAAAAAACAAAACAAAACAAAATAAAACAATAACAAAAAAACCTTGTTCTTAAAAAGATAATAGAGTTATGAGCAGGCATATGACTATAATCACAGGACTTGGGGGGTTACAGGCAAGGGAATCTCAAATTTAAGGCCAACATGGGTTACAGAGTAAGGCTGTGTCTCAGAAGTAAATAAATAAGTAGATAAACAATAACAAAAACCATAAATTTAAAAGTAGTGTTGTGGATCAGTCCAGAATGTCTGGCTCAAATTTGAAAGAAAGCACGGATACCATAAATAGACTCCTCTCCTTAGTCGATAAATAAATTAGTCTCTTTTAAGGCTAATTAATAATAAGTCAACTAGGAGAGATTGCTGAACACCTACCTTCTGCTATAAATAACAAGCAGAAAAATCTCTCCTTCCCGGGGTCTGGCTGTAGAAAGAGAGAGACATCCATAGTCAGTGGGCACAAATCTGAACTCCAAGGTGGTTTGACAGAACTTCAAGTGCAGTCACAGGGTCCTCTTCCAAGGTCCTTCCCAGCTCTATCACAAACTACCGTTAGGGGCTGGAGAGATGGCTCAGTGGATAAAGGCATCTGCCGCCAAGGCTGATGACCTGAGCTCAGTTCCTGGGAGGGACCTGCGTGGTGGAAGGAAAACTGACTCCCCACGCCCCCATTTTCGTCTAACATCTACACGCGTGCCATGACACACATGCACCTCCCCCAGTGCATTAAATAAATGTAATAAAAAACATTTAAGAGCCAGAAAGATGGTTCAACAGCTAAAAGCTTTTTCCAGAAAGACTGATGAGCTGAGTTCGATTTCCAAGATTCACATGTTAGGAGAGAACCAACTCCCACAAGTTGTCCTCTGATCTCCACACACGCACCATCGCACCATGGTACACACGCGAGAACGCTTGCACACGCGTGCACACAGGCAGATAAATAAATGTAATTTTATCTTTAAAAACCACAATAAGGACACCTGAGGGCTAGCCTGTGAAAACAGGTGCATCAGCCTTAACCAAATTCTGGCTCAGTTTCCTCTGCAGGAGAGATCACTAGAGTACCCGTTCCCTAGTGGACTACAAAGGCCCTGTCCCGACCCTTGTCAGTTCTCTGTTTCCTCTCGCCATCACATGATTCCCAGGTTTCAGAATCCTTTTTAAAGAATCCCTACTAAACCTTGGCTTCAGCATGAGTGCCTCTGCCCTACCCCGCTTGTCTCTCTTTCGGATCTGTGGAGCCTCCTGCTAGGCCCTAGGGTTGTAACATGGCCTCTTCCTCAATACAAAGTCGTACCAAACAGTGGCTCAGTTTAGTTTAGGTTTCTTGTTTGGTTATGGGGCTGATTTTCAAAGTGTTCTCTTGTTCACTGCAAGACTACTAAACTTTGTATAGCTATCTTCTCTTGAAACTCATTTGTTTTTCAGTCTATCAGAGTTTCCATCAGTAAAAGTAATGCTACTGCATCTTCTGAAGACCCAGATCCATACTGACCCTGTAAAGGACCAGAGGCAGAACATGCAAATGGCTCCTTTGCATGTTCATACATGCACAGTATCTGGCTGGCCGCAGGGGATGCCATATTCATTGTCATACAGCAGCTGCCTGAATGTAGGCATTATTGTGTTTTCAGATACACAATACCTGGCTGGTGGTTGATAACCAGTAAACAGTCCTTAACTCTTAGATGGGGACTGTGTCTGGGGTCACATGGTGGTTTGAATAAACATGGTCCCCATAGATTCATAAGAATGGCACTTTTAGGAAGAGTGGCTTTGTTGGAGTAGGTGTGACTTTGTTGGAGGAAATGTGTCACTACCGGCGGGCTTTGAGGTTTCAGAAGTTCAAACCAGGCCTAGTGTCTCACTGTCTTTCTTCTTGTTGCCTGCCGATCAGGACATAGAATTCTCTGCTCCTTCTCCAGCACTATGTCTGCCTGTGTGCTTGCCATGTTTCCTGTCGTGACAATAATGGACTAAAACTCTGAACTGTAAGCCAAGCCCAATTAAATGTTTTCCTTTATAAGGGTTACTAGGGAGATGGCGAGATGGCTCAGCGGGTAAAAGCACTGACTGCTCTTCCAAAGGTCCTAAGTTCGGATCCCAGCAACCACATGGTGGCTCACAACCACCTGTAATGAGATCTGACTCCCTCTTCTGGTGCATCTGAAGACAGCTACAGTGAATTACGCCAGAGCAAGCGGGGCCAGAGAGAGAGGGGCCGGCAGAGGTCCTGAGTTCAATTCCCAGCAGCCACACACATTATGGCTCATGGCCATCTGTACAGCTACAGTGTACTCATACACATAAAATGAATAAATAAAATAAATCTTTTTTTTAAAAAAAAAAAAGAGTTACTAGTAGTCATCGTGTCTCTTCACAGCAATAGAAATTCTAACTAAGATAGGTTGGGTACCAGCCAGCAGCTTCTCTATTTAGTAATGCACTCCAACCTGCTCACTCTTAGATGAGTTTATGCTTCTCTCATGAAAAGGCTATTTTCAGTCACTGCCCCCCATCTTGACCCTGTAATACATGGCATCCTCCTAGTTCCTGTGCAACTTTCTTCCCTGCCAGTATTATAAAGATCCCATGGCAAAATGGTAAATTTTCAAATGTGTTAAGTGATGAATAATATAAAGAGCCACACAGCAGCATGAGACCCACATCTGGGTCTCACGCTGAATACTTTGCAGATATGGTATAAATTCAGATTAACTTTCATATTCAAAAAAAGAGTGCTGTTCGGTATACTGCCTTGGCGATAACCGGTTTCTCCTATAAAGAAGGCATCTCTACATCTATTCCTTTTAGCCCAGGTACCTCTGACCAATAGAGTAAGGTAAGAATGACACAGTGCCAGTTCTGGACACAAGTCTGAAAAGGAAGGGCAGTTCTATTTTTTTTCCCTCTTGGAGCCCAGTGTGTAAGAAACCACATTATGCCAATGAAGACGGGGGCCATATCCAAACATCTCTAAGATGCCAGCTATCTGCATCAGGCAGCTCTGCCTTCATCCATTTGAGACTTCCCATCTGAGGCCTCAAACATGCTGGGACAGAGCTGCCCCATCCAAACAGCAAACACTAAGCAACAACAACAACAACTACAAGTTGTCAGTCACTAAGTTTAGGGGTGAGTTGTTCATCATCAGATATACAACACCAACAAAAGTTCACACTGATGAAAAGATTTCAGTTTCTAGGCTAGGAAAAGCCTTTATAGGCAAAGACTAGAGACAGGAATGTAGAGTTAAAATAAATCGCACGTTTCTTTTCCTTTACAAGAGTTAAGGTTCCCTAGCATTGCCTAGGCAGCTAGGAACTTGAGTCTTTGCCATTCTTTCGCATTTCCCTCATTTCTCTGATACATTAGCCCAGTACCAGTCACCAGCATCCCAGGCATCCGGAAGGAAGACGGAGTACACAGCCCTTATCTGAAAAGCTCGATGTTCTAGAAATGTCCTTTGGGGATTCCTATTTAGATCTGTTTGCTGGGCCACTCGTACTGAAACAAAACAAAACAAAAATCAACCATAACAAACTCCCTGAGGAATACCAGGCTCTAACTCACAGAAGCTATCCTGAATAAAATTGGGGTTTGGTTAATAAGAGGAAAGAATGATGTCGTTCCTCTGCTTGTGATCAATGAGAAAATCAACTGCATTAGACAAAGTCCAGAAGCCAAGCAAGCCCCTGGCTCACACCCCCAGGACTGTCCCATCCCTCCACTCAGAGCATTGGCTTCAGCCTAAGGCCAGAGCCCCTCTAGTTTGTGGTGACTGACACCAGTAATCAGTCTACATTCATCCTCATCAATATTCAACAGGAGAGCCTGGGGGGTGTGTGTGCTTGCTTTCTGTTGCTGTGATAAAACACAGACCAAAATCAACTTGGTCCCAGGTCACGATCCATCACTGACAGGACTCAGGGCAGGAATCTGGAGGCCAGTACTGAAGCCGAGTGTGTAGAGGAATGCTATTTCCTGGCTTGCTCTCTATGACTCGTTCAGTCTGATTTCATATACAACACAGGACATTCTACCTGGGTTGATACCACCCCTAGTGAACTTGGCTCTTGAATATCAACCTTCAATCAAGAAAATGTTCTTAATGGACAGGCTCACAGACCAATCTGACGTAGGCAACTCCGCAACTGAAGTCCGTCCTCCTAAGAGACTCTAGTTTATGCCAAGTTGACATCTATTAACCAGCACAGCTAAGTTCCTGTCCATCTCTCTTTAGAGCAAGGAGCCTCTTGAACATAAACATTAAACTATGTCTGGCACATAGTAAGTACTCTCTCCTATTCTTCCCCCAATAAGAATCTCACTGGTAACATTTTCATGAGCAAGTTTTAGTTGGGGTGTGAGAGGGTCTATCCCTATCTATCACTTTTCAAGCATATAGACATAAGTCTCAGTTTCTCTGCATGTGATCCGATATGGGTCAAATATAAGGAAGAAATATGAAAATACAGGTAAAGTACTACATGGGAGCCAGTGAGCATCAAAAGAACACTGGGATATTATATAGAATTTTATAGACGCAGAAATTAATGCCAATTAGCAATTGCAACCCTGCCTTTTGTAATTGTAAGGATGTCCCTCCCACGAGTGCCTATTCAGAAGTGACCCATTCCATCTCTCCAGGTAGACTTGAAATTCAAACCATTCATTGAATATGTGGATTTAACTGAAAACATATCTGTAGATTCAAGTCTAAACAATCCACTGAAGGACCCCATAATTAATCCAATTCAGCCATTATCACAAAACTACCAAACATATCATTAAACAGCCAACGTGGTACTTTCAGCTCTTTCCCACAATTCATTTCAACAAGAACCTAAGTACCTAGTAACCAAATTAGTTTGTCTATGCAATGATTCCATCAACTGTACCATCGGCAGCCCTCACAAGTGCTCTGAAAAACAACAGCATTTATTTTTAGTTTGACTGAACTATCCAGGCAGAACCTCAAACATACTTTAATAAAAACAAATTGCTAACAGTCTTCATTAACAAAAACAATTAGCTATTTTCTAAGTTAGTAGCTTCAAGTACCATGCTAAGAACTCAGTAACCTTATCAATAGTTATCAGTATTATGCTTTTTCTACAGATAAGGAAACTGGGGGTCTAGGGAACTATAATCAGAGTTTCCAAGTAACACAATCAAGGTTTTAGAAGGCCATGTCTGTACTTGCCCAGAAATGTGAACTCCTTTTTAAAATAATATTTCTATTATTCTTTAAAAATTCCAAATATATATGCAATGTAGTTTGATATTTTGATCATATCCATCCCAGCTCCTCCACCTTAACTCCTTCCTAGCACATCTTCCTTTTAACAGTATATCCTTTTTTTTTTTTCCTTTTTTATAACCCACTGAAGCCAATTAGTATTAGTGCTGTCTATATGCACATGGATGGGGCCATCTACTGGAGCACAGGCAACTTACAGGTGCCTTTACTCCCAAAGAAGATCGACTCTCCCCCACCCGCTTAGTAGACATCAACTACCACTTAGGAATATGGAGGGATTAAAGGTGTAAGCAGAGTGTGAACTTTTGAATAACAAACACCACCTGCAGGTCTCCACCTCTTTGGGAAAATCTTTGGCACACTCTAAAGTTTTATGTCAAAATGAAAAACCCAGTAGGCACAGAAATCATTTCACCTTTGTTAGTTGTGTGATCTCGGTCAAGTTGCTGAAACTTTCTGAGCTGTCTCATAAAGTGAGCATGTACGAATGGCAGTCAGTGCTCAACCTTGACCCTTGGTAAGCATTTGCTGCCCATGCCCTCTGGTTTCTGTCTTCTTTTGGTCTAACCTGCATATTCTTTTGGGAGAAAAAAAAAATCCTTTAACCAAGGCTGGTCATTGGCTCAGGCATTGGTCCGGCTTCAAGAATAGATATTCAAAAACACTTGCTTCCTAAACACTGGTAACACGTGAGTATTCTAGTCTGTGTGCCTTCTAAGCAATACCTTAGAAGGTCTCACAGTGTATCCATCCAAAAGAAACCCACCCTCAGGCTTCAGTGTTGTTCAGTGTCTAGTGCTTCCATTCAGGGTAAGACTGGCCACAAAGCTAGACACGGTCCCCTCCTGGGTGTGCACCCATGAAGCTAGGAGTGAGACAGAATTCACAAGAGGTCAGTACCCTGGAAGGATGCTGGGAATAAGAATGGGTGAGTAGCCTCAGCCCAACTCAGGAGCAAGCTGACTGGAGTGAATGTGTCTCCCCCTTTTCTCTTTCAGCATCTTCAAACATCCTTTCTACATCTAAGGATCTCCATCCCACAGTTAGTCAGATACTTCCCAAGACAGATGGCCAGCTACAAAGTCTGTATCTCTATTTGCCATGATTTTTTTTTAAGATTCATTTATTTATTATGTATACAGTATTCTGCTTGCATGTGTGACAGACACACCAGAAGAGGGCACCAGATCTCATTAGAGATGGTTCCAAGCCATCATGTGGTTACTGGGAATTGAACTCAGAACCTTTGGAAGAACAGCCAGCGCTCTCAACCTCTGAGCCATCTCTCCAGCCCCTGCCATGGATCTTTGATCTTCCCATCAGGAGTCAGAGCCCACTCATAAAATCTGTGCATAAGTCATGTCTGGGGATTTAGATATGAAGCATAAAGAGAAATGGTTAACCGGGCAGTGGTGGCACGCCTTTAATCCCAGCACTTGGGAGGCACAGGCTGATCTACAGAGTGAGTTCCAGGACAGCCAGGGCTACACAGAGAAACTCTGTCTCAAAAAACCAAGAAGAGAGAGAGAGAAGTGGCAATTTCCATTATCACCATCCTGGAAATTTGTGCTTGTGAGGACATATTAGTTACACTCCTTGAAAAGGAAGCCTTGTAAAGAATGAGGAATAGCCAGAAAGACCAGCTATCAATCACTTAAGTGAGGCCACACAGACCCTCCAGGCCCATTGAAGGAGCCACACAGCCCACAAAGCATAGTAACCAGCTATCTGAGACTGTGTACTAAGGAAAGGCTCATCAGGTGAGTTCCTTGTTATAAAAATTTCACCAAGTGAATTTGTACAAACCTAGATGGTAGTTCAATTATGCACGGTGGCCTCTCTGTGCAATCAAGAGACAGGGTAAACACAGGCTGCTGCTGGCATAACACAGCAAATTGTCTCACTATAAACTTTGTTTCATGTAAGTGGGAGAATTAAATTCTAAAACAAGTAGTTAAAAGCCAAGCATAATAAATACAGAAACCAGTAATATGGTACTTTCTCATCATTATCAGATTTGTGCACTGAACTCAAATATGCATATTATACTTTTATACAATGGTATGGTGGGATTATTTACACCAGCCTCACAACAAACATACAAGTAAGGTAGAGTAATAGGATGTCAAGATGGATATGAGGAAGTTTTCAGCTCTATTGTAATCTTAAAGGGCCACCATTATGTACGTGGGCTGTTTTTGACAAAAAATAAAAAGTCATTATATAGCACAGGACTAGCTGTTTTGAGCCACTGTACTTTGAGGTGGTTTATTATATAGCAATATATGGCAAAAGAAAAAAAGAAAAAGAATTGCTACTTTCCTTGGACCTTCATCATCGCTAGAAAAAAAAAAAATTACTTGTTTGTGATCCAAGGCCCAACAGTAAAACACCTTCACTTGGAGCCAGGAGAGAGACTCTTGCTTGGTTTCCAGGGGATGGTGGCAAAGATCTTGAAGTCTCTAGTACCCAGGGTCAGGAATGGCCCAATGGCCCTGTGGAGGTGACAATGATGTCGCCAAGGAACCAGCTCTGGAGATGACTTAAAGCATTCTTTCTGGGTATGTGGCCTCCCAGCCTTAACGGAGTACCCCCAGACACAGAGACCAAAGCACAGAGTTAGGAAGGTAACAGGAGAGGAGGAGAGGAAGGAAGAGTGAACAAGTAGGAGCGACTGGGGCTCCAACCTCCTGAGGACCCACTGAGGAACCCTTGAAAAGGAAGATCAGAGGCTCCACTCAAAAGACAAGAATGTGGGCACCTAGCCCTGATCTGTTCAGGATATCTGACAGTATTGACTGTTTAGTACTTCCACTTTAAATGCCCTGTGAATGCACTGTGCAAACTTCAGGAGAAGCACCAAGTCAGGGGGGAAAAAAAGAAACAGAGACAGGACTCCTGGGGCAGACACAATCCTGCGGCTGTGGGACAACCACCACTGAAATAAAGGTGGCTGTGAGATGAGTGCAGACACATCTGCTGTGCCTCCCAACTTCTCTCCAGCTGTATGAGGCTAAGGCTAATGTTAAGAACTGCTTCTCTGAGAGGAAGATACCTCAACAGGCTCTACCTGCAATTCTTGCCCATGGTGCGAATTCTCCTATCCCAGATGAGTTCAAGCCACCAACAGGACATCAACCAGTCCTCAAAGTACTCACAACTTCAATAACCAGCTCAGCCTACCACGGCTGAATACTTTTTTTTAATGGATTCCTTTTCCAGGAGACTTTGTCCATTTGTTAAAGTGCTTGCTATGCAAGTATGAGGACCCGAGTTCAATCCTCAGCACCTGTGTAAAAGTCGGGTGCAGAAGCACATGGCTGTCGCCCTAGAACAAAGGAAGGCAAGGGCATCTGTATCCGTCAGTGGCTAGCCAGTGTCGCTGAGTCAGTTAGCTCCAGGCTCAGGAAAGGACCCTTTCTCAAAAACTATGGTAGAAAGTAATCAAGGAAAACAGCAAATGGCAACCTTGGCTTCAACATACTTATACACACACATTAAAAACACACACATGTACACCTGTACACACACACACATGTAAACACATGTACCAATTTTAAAAACATAAAAAAATAAAGTCCTTTTCTACAAAATCTAACTTAGTGTGTTAAACCAGAAGCCCAAGCACTGAATGCCAGCTGCAAGAAGGAGGAATACACAGGTTGGAAGCTAAGGCTTAGGCCAAACCATCAGGCAGGCTCAGTAGGTGGGGGCTCAGCTTTTGAGCAATTTCTCCAAACTACAATGTCTCTGAGCCTTTTCTACATCTTGGGACATAAGTTCTGACCCCAAAACTAGGGAATGCCATCTCAGTCTGAAAAAAAAAAAAAAGAAAAATTGAGGAACAAGGTTGGGTAAACAGTAAGAGTATCTTCCAATGAGAAATGATTTTCAATGTCAGGAAATTCTCCTTTGCCTGAAAACCAAGTCCCCTGTGTGGCAGTTTAAATGTTTTTCCACCAGTTTTATTCGTGGCAGAGGCAGAACAATTATCCACAACCTTCTATAAAGTAACCTTTCAGATACATAAGGCTTTTTCTTCTGAGGAAACAGTCCAAGGTTGGCTTCTTGTCAGAAATTCAATTTTCGGACACTTTAACCTTCTCTGGGGCTTTCTTCCTAACCTTGCCCACACTCTACATGTCCTTATTAGCTATGGAACCCAGACCTGGACCCAGGCTTCTTGCTGAATTTTGGCTGCAGAGCAGAAAGGGAAGGAGATGGAGGCTGGGGGGCAGGGCTCTCAGCGGTAGTGTGTCTCAAAGCTCTTTACAGGCAGGTCATTAGCACGTTAAGCAACTTAACAGGACAGATGACAGGGCAAAGAGTCAGCCTCAGAACAGAAGCAACTACCTTTCGGATGTGACTACCCCGCCACCTTCACAGAGATCCCAGGGACCGCAAAGCAAGAGACATATGGTAAGTCACTTCTGGAATCAAAGACTTTGCCGTCATGGCCCACACTCCCTCCCACCAAGGGTTTAGCACAAATCCTACTTCTACTAAACACCAGGACATTGGGATCAAGTTCCAAAAGACACACCCACCAGGGGGAAATGTTTTAAACCTTGGAAGGGACAGTAAATTTCAGAACTGGTCACAAGAGTCAGGAGAGATGGCTCCGTGGTAAGAAGCACACAGTGTTCTTACAGAAGACTTGAGTTTAGTTCTCAGCATGAACACCAGGTGCCTCACAACTGTTGATCACTCCAGCTACAGGAGAACCAGTGCCCTCTGTCTTCTGTGGGCACCTGAACTAATGTGCATATATTCACCCACCCCATGCCCCCAACACACACATAATTTTAAAATAAACAATAAATTCAAGACAGAAGAGATCACAAAAACTAAGGATTTTGACCTCTGTTCCTCACTAATTCATGGATGCCCAAATTCAAACACAAATGATGTTCTTGAACAGTCTACCCCATCCCCGTAGACACATAGCAGGAGCCCAGTTTGTTGGACATCTGAATAAATCATAAACATGAGTCACATGTATTACATGTATAATCTTTTCTGGTGACCATATTTCTTTGAGATAAGGTCTCATGTAGCACAGGTTAACCCTGAGCTCACTACCTGGCCACAGGATGACCCTGAACTTCTGATCTCTTTTTCTCTGCCTCCTGAGCACTAGAATTACAGGCATCATCACCTCTGCCAGTTTATGTGGCACTAAAGATGGAGTTTGGGGCTATGTACGTGTTGGACATTCTCCCAAATAAGCTACATCCCTAGCCTTCCAGGATGGTCATATTTTTTTAAAGAGAAAGACATGAAATTTATATTTTAATTATACTAAAACATATTTTACTTAACTGAGTATATGTCATTTCCACATAATCAACATTCTCAAAATACTTTATGTTTGACCGTGAAAGGCAGTCTGGGTTCTGGTTGAGTGAGACTTACTCTGGAGACCCAGTAGAAAATTCTACAAGGGACAGAACAGTGAGCTACGACCCCAGACAGTAGGCGCTTGACACCACGAGTCCTCAACTCCATTATCCTGTGGCTATCAATCGTGTAGACAATGCCCAAAACTCCTGGTATTCTGGCTGGACTCCACCACCCCACCCCCCACCCCTAGTTTTACCTGACTAAAGCCAGGTATAGTCTGCCCCACAGTTACCTGGCAACAGCAAGGTAGCCCAGCACACTATAAAAGGGGCTGCTTGGCCCCTCCTCTCTCTTTTAAGCTGTTACTCTCTTATCTCTTACTCTTGCTCTCTCTCTCTGCCTCCCTTTCCCCTCTCTCCAAGTGCCGATGGCCCACCTCTACTCTCTCTCTCTCTCTCTCTCTCTCTCTCTCTCTCTCTCTCTC
>JADRCC010263557.1:10204-21364 GCA_019843855.1 Hylomyscus alleni | reverse complement strand
AACCAAATAGAAACAAAAAGAACTATACAAAGAATCAACCAAACCAGGAGCTGGTTCTTTGAGAAAATCAACCAAATAGACAAACCCTTACTCAGACTAACTAGAGGGCACAGAGACAGTATTCTAATTAACAAGATCAGAAATGAAAAGGGAGACATAACAACAGACTCTGAGGAAATCCAAAAAATCATGAGAGCCTACTACAAAAGCCTATACTCAACAAAACTGGAAAACCTGGATGAAATGGACAATTTTCTAGACAGATACCAGGTACCAAAGTTAAATCAAGATCATATCAACGATCTAAACAGTCCCATATCTGCTAATGAAATAGAAACAGTCATTAATAGTCTCCTAACCAAAAAAAGCCCAGGACCAGATGGGTTTAGTGCAGAGTTTTATCAGACCTTCAAAGAAGACCTAATACCAATATTCCTCAAACTATTCCACAAAATAGAAACAAATTATCACTATTTGCTGATGATATGATAGTATACTTAAGTGATCACAATTGCTCTATAGTACAGCTTAAAGTCCGGGATGATGATTCCTCCAGAGGTTCCTTTATTGCTAAGAATAGTTTTGGCTATCCTGGGTTTTTTGTTGTTCCAGATGAATTTGCAAATTGCTCTTTCTAAGTCTGTGAAGAATTGAGTTGGAATTTTGATGGGGATTGCATTGAATCTGTAGATTGCCTTCAGTAGGATGGCCATTTTTACTATATTAATCCTGCCAATCCACGAGCATGGGAGATCTTTCCATCTTCTGAGATCTTCTTCAATTTCCTTCTTCAGAGACTTGAAGTTCTTGTCAAACAGATCTTTTACTTGCTTAGTTAGAGTCACACCAAGGTATTTTATATTATTTGTGACTATTGTGAAGGGTGTTGTTTCCCTAATTTCTTTCTCAGCCTATTTATCCTTTGTACAGAGGAAGGCCACTGATTTGCTTGAGTTAATTTTATATCCAGCTACTTTGCTGAAGTTTGTCAGGTTTAGGAGCTCTCTGGTGGAATTTTTGGGGTCACTTAAGTATACTATCATATCATCAGGACAGTTCAACCAACAGAACAAAGTTTAAACCCTGTCTCACTGCCCCATTACGGAGTCTCCTCACCCTTTTGTCAAGCTGTTATCTAAAAAACTACGTCCACAATAAAAATAAAATGTCTTTAAATAAATAAATAAATAAATAAATAAATAAATAAATAAATAAATAAATAATAAATGTGTATGGGATTAGAGGCAGGCCCATGAAAACCCTGAAGTTTAATTAGACCAAGGTCATTCCTGGGCATATACCCAGAAGATGCTCCAACATGTAATAAGGACACATGCTCCACTATGTTCATAACAGCCTTATTTTTAATAACCAGAAGCTGGAAACAACCCAGATGTCCCTCAACAGAGAAATTGATACAGAAAATGTGGTACATCTACACAATGGAGTACTACTCAGCTATTAAAAACAATCAATTCATGAAATTCTTAGGCAAA
The DNA here is from genome assembly GCA_019843855.1 of Hylomyscus alleni. Classification (NCBI taxonomy): domain Eukaryota; kingdom Metazoa; phylum Chordata; class Mammalia; order Rodentia; family Muridae; genus Hylomyscus; species Hylomyscus alleni. Next base: position 19,868 of record JADRCC010263557.1, on the reverse strand, counting down.
TGGATGCAACTAGAAAATATCATCCTGAGTGAGGTAACCCAATCACAAAAGAACACACATGGTATACACTCACTGATAAGTGGCTATTAGCCCAGAAGCTCAGAAGACCCAAGATACAATTCACAGACCACATGAAGCTCAAGAAGAAGTGAGACCAAAGTGTGGATACTTTGGTTCTTCTTAGAAGGAGGAACAAAATACCCATGGGAAGAGATACAGACACAAAGTGTGGAGCAGAGACTGAAGGAAAGACCATTCAGAGACTGCCCCACCTGGGGATCCATCCCATATACAGTCACCAAACCCAGACACTATTGTGGATGCCAACAAGTACTTGCTGATAGGAGCCTGATATAGCTGTCTCCTGAGAGAATCTGCCAATGCCTGACAAATACAGAGGTGGATGCTCTCAGTCAACCACTGGATTGAGCACAAGGTCCTCAGTGGAGAAACTAGAGAAAGAACTGAAGGAGCTGAAGGAATTTGCAGCCCTATAGGAAGAACAACAATATGAACCAAACAGTACTCCCAGAGCTCCCAGGGACTAAATCACCAACCAAAGAGTTGGAAGGATTCATGGCTCTAGCTATATATATAGCAGAGGATGGCCTTGTCGGTCATCAACAGGAGAAGAGGCCCTTGGTCCTGAAAAGGCTCAATGCCCCAGTGTAGGGGAATGCCAGGACAAGGAAGTGGGAGTGGGTGGGTTGGTGAGCAGGGGGAGGGGGGATGGGATAGGGGGGTTTGGAGGGAAACCAAAGGAGGTAACATTTGAAATGTAAATAAAGAAAATATCTAATTAAAAAAAAAGAAAGAAAGAAAAAGACCACTGAGATGGAGGTGTGGCTGAACAGGGAAGAGGAGTGCTAAGGATGAAGTGTAGAAATATTCAATGAAAGGTAGGAGAAGGGCAAAGCCCAGTGGGTCCAAGGAGCAAGTGGTTGTGTTCCCGGAAATGATAGAAGACAGAGCTCTTGTCCCCACACCTGTGGTCCTCATGCCTGGCAGACCAGCACTCAGAGGGCCAAGGCAGGAAGATAGCAGATTCAAGGTTGGGCTGGACTACAATGGTTAGACCCAGGCTAACCTGGGCTACATAGCAAGACTCCGACTTAAAATGAGAAGAGGTGGAAGAGGAAAAGGGAAAGGGAGAGGAAGGGAAGGAAGAAGAGAAGGAGGAGGGAGGATCATCTACAGGTAATAAAAATATACCAAAAATACCCATGTAACTGCAAGCTTCTATTTCAAGACAAGCCGAAAGACAAGGTACAGATGATGCAAGTCATGGAAGAACAGAGCATACCATAATTAGAAAGTGCAACACTGAGGAAGAACATAGGAGACCAAAAAACCACTTGGGAAATAAAAAGCAGCAGGAAAGGGCCACCAGGAAGGGGGTCTCCACCAGGGGAGAAAGTGAGTCACAGACCTGAAACAAAGCAGCAAATGTTGAAGACAGGCAAGTAAGACAACCACACAGAGATAGGAGCCCTCGGAGAAGACAATAGGAGTGGCCACCTGACAGGATGCAAACATTTCAAACTCCCTGCCGCAGAGCCTAGGCTATCCCTAGGAATACTGACTATGAGGGACAACATAAAGATCTATTCTAATACAATCACCCTTCCTCAGAGAGAGAATGATGCTGGTCAAGTGCCCTCTGAGGAAAGAGAGTTAGACTAGCCTCCTCAGATAGCAATACTTCAAATGAATGCCCTGGCACTTCCTGCAGACTCAACCACAGAATAAGCTCACACGTGTGGCAATGAGTAACACAACCACAGAGAGTAAATCTGCAAAACTGGGTGGCTGTGTGCACCATGGCTGGTGGTAGAGACACACCCTGGCTGTGTGCTCTGGTAATGCACCTGGATTGAGGCGGCCAGGACAGCCATGAGCAGGACCTGGCACCTTGTGGTACTCATTAACATGTTGGTAGCAAGTTTGAAACTGTTTTTCTGAGACTTTATAGATATGTGTGTATGCACAGGGATATATACACACATGGGAACCCATACTTAAAATATCCGATGGTTTGGGATTCCAAATACCAAATTCATGGCTATAGGGTTGTTTGCTTAAGCATTTACACTGTGTAAGTGTCTTTGCCCACCAAACCACCTCACCAGCCTAACCTTTTATATTGCATTTGCATATTCTGTTCCCCTCATACAAGGACTCACAGGATGATATCATGACAACATAACTTAGCAACTCATTTGCTTTAAACCATACACACAGGAGTTCTCAGAACAACACTCAAGTTGATATGAAGCAAGAACTTAAAAAATCAGTGTGCCTATCCAGCCAAACACATTTCAAGCACAGTTTGCAAACACAACTCTACAGTGAGAAGAAAGCACCATTCAAGTTAGACTGAATTTACAAACTTTGATAACGTGATGTCCACATAGATCAGCAGCCACCATTAGACCACTGTCTCTTGCAGTTACATCTAAGAAACAAGCCCTCCTTCCTACACTTGCTTGTGTTAGAAGTTTTGGCATAGCAGCAAGGAGAAGGAACTAATATAGTCAGCAGTTCCCATGTCGGTGGGGAGATGAAGCCTGGGACACAGACTGTGGGTAATCACTGGGAGACTCTGCTCAGTAGCTAGGAAACAGCCAACTGAAAAAGGCAAGGCCAAGCTTGGCCACACAGTGCTGTCCTGACAATGAGGAGCAACATGCTTATCTCAAGGCTGTCCTGCCATGCTTCCGGGTTTCTGATGACAGGCACTCATCACACCATGACTGACTGAATGTACAGAAGTTAGAAAGCACTGCTAAATGAAAAATGACTGAAAGCAGGGCTAGAGTTGTGGTCCAGCATGGTACAGCATTCACTAGCATGAGCAAGACTGTGGATTCCACTTCAGGAAAAGAGGAAAGAAGAATGCTGGGGAGAAAAGGAGAAAAAAATAAAGTATTAGCATCATAAATGTGTTTTAAAATATTGACCTCATGGTAGATGGCTGATTTGTAATATAGGCAGATCTCATCATGATAAAGCTGTTTATAAAATGACAATAATTGTGCACCACCATATCCCAGGCACCAAAACAAGACAGGCTACTAGGTTATGAGACAGAACAAGCCAGTGTGGGCTGCTTCTGAGATGGACGCCTTTATGTAAGATCCTGCCCAACATAGACCCACACCAGAGGAGAAAGAGCACAGGACAATCATGTCTGGAACCAGAGAGAGATAGGATCCAACCATGGGTGTCATCAACAAAAAACACTAGCCACCCAGCCTGGCTCCACTCCATCCCAGTGCACAACTAGACTGTGCTGTGATCATCTAGCTGCCAGCAACGGCAACACCCAAAAAAGCCAAAATTAAGATGAACCCCCACACAGTCTATCCTAGAGTCAACAGACATTTCCCACCAACTACTGCCTTGGTCACAGACCCTGAGCATCAGCACTTGAGATCTAGACCCAATGTAGTCAGTTCCCTGTCAGGGTTAAAACTAAAGCAATGTGTGTATTATTGTATAGAAAATATTATATTATATATGACATACATTATATATAACTCCTGGGACATACACATATCCTGTACTGCAGAAAAGGATATCAGAGCATAGGAAAATTACGTCTTATCCCAAGATTCAAGCTAATAAAGAATAGAACGTTGGACCCAAACACAATAAAAACCTATGAGCTATCAGTCCAGTTGCACTGCCATAACAAAACACAGATCTAAACACTGGAAGTCCAAGACTCAAGCATCCTCCTGTAACCTCTCTCTTTGACTTACAGACTTTTATCTTCTGTTGCAAGATATTTGATCACATTATGAACCCCAAGATTGTGAACTAGAAAAACCTGTTTCTTGTTGTGGTATGGCTCAGCCTTAGCCCACACCTTTAACACGAGAGCTTTCTATAAATGAGATCAACCATCAGTCAAGAAGTGGAGCAAGCAACCAGTTGACAGAGACTGAACACAGGAAAACCCAGGAAAGAGAAAGGAGGGCCTTTGAGTTGAAGGGTGTTTAAGACAGCGTGGAGAAGGAGCAGGAGCTTTGTCCTTCTGGGACATCGGTTGAGTAGGAAGCTGGGTGCTTTCTCTGCCTCTCTGAGCTAGCAGGCTTTCACCCCAGCATCTGGCTCCTGAGTCTTCATTGGGTAAATTGAGCATTTGGAATTTTGTTTTAAAAACAGCAATATTCTCATTGTGTCCCCCTGGGACCCTCTCTGGGTGTGAGTCCTTGGCATCTCTTCCTATTTATGTAAGGACAGTTCAATGGATAAGAGTTCCCTGTCTTTATGGCCTCAATTAACTTTGTTTATCTCACTAAGGGTCCTATGTCCAAACATATTCACACTGGGAAGTGGAGCTTCAGCATATGAATGTAGGGGGCAGAATTCAGTTCAAAACAAAGACTGACTTCCAGCAGAGGTCAATGCCTGCTGTAGACTTACAAGAGAGGAATAGCAATCTAGTAACAGGACAGAGATCATGCAAATGGTGCTGGTACCCATAAACTGAGGAACTACCAAATAATGTCCCCAAACCAGGCTCCTTTTAGAATTTACCAAAGCACTAAGTGAAAAATAATTAACATTTTCTTTTAGACTCCTCAAGAGAGAGCCTGCTAAGCTATTTATGGGCCCTCCTTACTTCAGGGCCAAGAGAACTGGATTTTAAAAAGTACTAACAATATTTTTGATTTATAGAATCCATTTCTTCCCTCCAAAGAGAGAAAGAGCCAGACACAAAAATCTCTTTAACATGGTGCTTACAGAAGAGGATCAGAACTAGGCTGCTTCCCAGTGGGCCACATGACACACACTCTCTCCAGGCCTGTTCACTACACATTACCTCTCACAAAGCACCCACAGTGCTAGTGTGTGGGAAATAAACTCCTTAAGGTCCATCATCCTACATCCTACATGGTGGTCTATCTGTCCATGGTAATTCCTCTCCCAAGCCCAGCCTGGGTCAACTGCAGTTCAAACTACTGCAGAGCTGGCCAGAATTCAGTGACAAACCCTTCTACTTCAAGTCTGCTTGGTATTCATTCTTTCTCTCTAGACAGAGGCCAAGGTTGAAAATCTCAAAGGCCTGTGCCCAGCCAGGATGAACCTTCTTCAGGCCCCACTGTTTTTCATCACAATGGAATGGGGGAGTGCCACTCCCTACCATGCATATCCCATAATTCCAGCAGCCCAGGAGCACGCAAGAGATGCTCTGGCTACCTCTTGGGGGATGACCCCAGTCAAGGAGGTGGCACCCTGTCAGCAGAAAAGCATGGGAAGGCTGCTAATGTGATCAGAGCAGGGTAAAGAGAGCCTGTTCTTACCAGCAGAGAGAGGGGCTCAGGTATCCTTTGTTGACTCTGAGCAGCAACAGAGGGGCAGTAACACCACCAGAGAGTGGCAGGGACCCAAACTCACAAAGACATGAGACCTCTTCATAGGCCTCATGGTAGTTAAAGGCCTGCCTTTTCTAGAAGCAAGGAGGTATCTGGTTCCTGTGCACATAAGACTTAATAGAAGCTACATTCAGACTGAGAAAGGCACAGATTCAAGTTGGAACCCAACACTTGCCATGTTTCTAGCCCCATCAGAGTTTGCACACTGCAGCCTATGTCGCACCTACCTACCACCCAGTGTCCCTGTGCTAGTTTGTCAACTTAACACCAACTAAGAAACAGCTAGGAAGAATGGCCTCTATCAGACTGTCTTTCGGGCATATAGTGGGACATTCTTTTAATTAATGACTGATATGGGAGGGGAGGGCCCAGCCTACTGCAAGTGGATACATAGTAAGACTCTATCTCAAAAAAAGCAAGCAAAGAGAGCCATGGAAAGCAAGCCAGTAAGCAGCTTTCCTCCCTGTTTTCTGTCTCTGCTCCTTCTTGAGTTCCTGCCTTGGTCTCCCTCAAGGTGCTAGCTTGCACCCACACAGCTGTGTCAGGCACCCTCTCTAACACTAGGTACCATCAAGATCTACAGTTACAAGACCATACAGCATCTCTAAACTGTATGAATGCTTCTGACTTTTTAAGATCACAGCTTTCCAAGATGTAATCTGCATTGTTGTTGTATCAAAGACTTCAGATAGACCCACTGCTGTCCTCAGAAGGACCTCCATAGCTGGGTGTGATAACTGCTTGCTCCATCACAGAAGGACCCTCTTCTGAGTAGCCAGAAACTCCTCCTAGGCATTTGTATTCAATTCCCCCCAAGTGCATATGGCAGATGAGCTAAGAAGAGAACATACCATGGGGAAGACTAAAGAAGGGGCTCTAGGGTGGCCACAGGGAAGCCACCCAAGCTTGGTGAATACAGTGCAGACTCTTTTAGGTCACCCACTTTCCTTCCAGTACTGCCTTACCTATGCCTGCTCTGTCGGGAAGCTGATGAGCTTACTGGTTCCCAGGGAATTATTCTTTTCTTTCTGGTTAGGAATTTATGAGGAGGGGCAGATATTGTTCACATCTCTCCAGGAAGGGATTTTAGCAACAGTCCCAATACTGTGACCTCAAGGTCTTGGAAGAAGCCATGCGTATACAGAAGAGCCTGCAGACTGTTTGGCACTGGCTAACCAGGATATCTTAACTGGAGGAGTTTGAATGTTGCAGACCAGGAGGCAGAGCTGTCCTGGGCTCTTTGCCGCATTTAATAGGCATATATCATTAACTGTTACATTTGCCCTACGATCTTCTTAACTACTATTTGAAACTCTTGGGATAGTTGCAAAGTCTGAAGTAATTCCAACTTCTACCAATTTTATATATTAAGAATGTGCCAGTACCTAAACCCACTGAAAAGACCTCTGCCTGTCTGCCTGATGTCTCTACAGATAGACAGTGTGAACATACTGACTCCTGTTTTCTTCTACCCTGAAATGTCTTCCATAGTGGAGTGTGTTGTGTAAGGTAACCCAGTTTTCATGTTCCCAGCATGAATGCTGCCATTCACAGCATTCACAGCTTATTGGCTCACAATAAGCTATTACTATGTCCTTTAAAGAAGAGACATTGCCTTATGTCGACAGTAGCATTACTCATTTCAATCACAAACGTTAATGGTATTTGGTATTGTCTTAGTTTGGTTTCTATTGCTGTGATAAATACCATAACAAAAAGCAACCTGGTAAGGAAAGGTTTTCCATCCTCAGTTCATCTGTGAAGCAAGTCAGGGAAGGAAGCTGGCAGAAGCCGACTTCCTCTCCACAGCTGGCTCGGTCTGCTGTACCACCCAGGACCACTACCTCCAATGTGCTGTGCCCTCCCACATAAATTAATATCAAGAAGATGCCCCCCAGAACTGCCTAAAGGCCAACCTGTTGGAGGAATTTGCTTAGCTGAAGTTCCCTCTTCCCAGATGGCCCTGTGTCAACTTCACAAAATCAGAGCCAGCACAGGTACCTACATGGAGTTACGCAGTCATCATGTCTAAATCATTGTCATCACCTAAAAGGAAGCCCCATCCCCTTAGCAACAACCTGGTACTCAGAGCCTGCCTCCCGAGCCATCCTGAGCTGCAGGGACAGTCCTCTGGCCAGACATTGCCATGAGAATGAGTGGTGCTGTGTGGGTGGAGTACAGCCTGCCTCAGCCAACCCAGTGCCAAGGATGAGTCCTCTTTCAGGCAGCAAGAAAGTCAACGTTTACTGTGAAAGCGTCCACGTCACTTCTGTGCCTTGCTCAGTTTCTTAAAGAAACTCTTTAGAGAACAATCCACCAAAGTCAGAGAGATGACTATGTAATCCTCTAAATATAACTCAAGATGTCATTGCCACAAAGTTCTACCAGCTGGGATGAAGCCGGGATGTGGTGGGGTGGAGGGTGGGAAGCAACCCTGAGAAAGAAGTATTCTCTGAGGAGGAAACAGGGCAAGAGGGGGTTGGGACTCCAAGCCACGCAGTACCCAGAGGACCTGTCAGCCTACCATGACACGGGAATTAACATTGACTAGGGCGACTGTGTCAAACCAAAAATGTGGAGACTCTACAGCAGAGCAGCACAGAGATGGGAAGCAGTTCAGGGCACAGAGCCAGCCAAAGATGGCTTTGCTTCCCTATGTGGCCTTCCTGTGGTACTCTGGCCAACGGGGATATTTAACCAAGGAGACTTAATGGTCCCTGAATGGGAAGAGGCTTTTATACCAATAAAAAATTCTGAGGTGTTTTAAATTTAAGTACAAAGACCAGGAAATGGGGGTAGAAAAGGAGCCATAAGGGAGATAATTTAGTTAATGGTGTTAGGCAAAACCAAAATAATACTGTTTATGGGCTGAGGACATGACTCAATAAGAACACTTGTGGCACAGCATGAGGACCTGAGTTCAAATCCCCAGCACATCAAAAGCTGAGTCTGGCCAAGCACAATGCTGTCCCAACACTAAGGAGTGAAGAAGACAGGGGCCTGCCAGCTACCTAGCACCAGAATCCATGAGAAACACTGTCTCAAAGAAGTAAGGCAAAGAGCAACAGAGCAGGTCACCTGATACTCCTCTGGCCTCCATTCATGTACACATATGCAAACACATATCTATTTATGTTGAAACCTTGATCAAATCTCATCACCACATACATAGCTCCATGTCTTCCCACATAGCATATAAATTATCTGGACTCTTATTCCCAACCTACCCAGGACCTAGGACCTCCTTTGCTTGGAAGACGCCTTCTGCCCCACACCGTGTTGGCTCCAGCTCATGCTGCTCCTCTTAGCCATGGCCAGGCTCCCTCCTTGAAGTTCAGAAGAAGTGCCTTCACCTTTGGTGACTCTGGCCTTTTCCAGCTGTGCTCCAGCCCTGCTGCTGGCAGCTGTAGGATAGTCTAGGTCAGTGGTTCTCAATCTGCCCAATGCTCAACCCTTTAGTTAGTTCCTCAAGCTGTGGTGATCCCCAGATGTAAAATCATTTTTGTTGCTATTTCATAACTGTCACTTTGCTACTGTTATGACTCTTAATGTAAATGTCTGTGTTTTCTGATGGCCTTAGGTGACACCTGTGAAAGGATCGTTTGACTGTAAGGGGTCACAACCCACAGACTGAGCACTGCTGGTCTAGGGAGCTGGAATCTATCGTTGTTCAATAAGGTCTTTGTTTCTAAGCCACTTATCTCCAGAGTTAGGGGCTAAGCACATGTACTTGTGCTCCTCAGGCCTACAGACTCCTCCTCCCACCCTGTCAGCCTGTACACCATTTCTATCAAAGTGGCCTCCTTGGGCTCTGTCTTCCACATGCCCTGCACTTGAGCCCTAAAGTTTTCTGCATTCTCCTGTTGTAACAGCCTTGGCTCTCCCTCTGGAGCACATATCAGAGTATGAGTGAGAGTGGGTATAAGTGTGTGTGTGTGTGTGTGTGTGTGTGTGTGTGTGTTCATGAAAGAGACAGAGGGGGTGGAGATATGAAGGAAAAGTGATATATAATCACTCCCTCCACACCAGGATTCTCTAGTTCTGTTTCCTTCCCAGTGTCTTGTCTTGTCTATCCTTCTTTCTTTCTTTCCTTCCTTCCTTCCTTCCTTCCTTCCTTCCTTCCTTCCTGCCTTCCTGCCTTCCTTTCTTCCTTCATTTCTTTTTTTCTTTTTAAGACGTGGGGTATCCTAAAACTTTTGAAGTAGATCATCAGGCTGGCCTTGAACTAACAGATATCCTCCTGCTTCAGCTTCCCAAGTGCTGTGGTGTTGATATCCTCC
>JADRCC010263557.1:0-10194 GCA_019843855.1 Hylomyscus alleni | reverse complement strand
TACAGAGTGAGTTCCAAGATTGTAGAGAGCTGCGAGGTGCCGTGCCTTAAAGATGGCGCTGGCTTCCACCTTCCGCTAGCCCGAAAGCGAGTGCTCTCTGAGATAATCAAGTCCTAAATTGGCTACGCTTGCTGCCTCTGGCTGCTTCAGCATTGTGTGACCTATCTGCTGTTTCCACGTGGCCTGCAGGAGTTGGTGGGCACAAGAGTATTTAGGTCTGTGGGCATTCTCCAGGAGTTAGGGAGAGTGGAGCTAGCCAGAAGTAGGAGGATAAGCATGTAACATCAAGGGGCTAGCTAGGAGGAGAGTAGAGCAGCAAGGAATAAGCTTGTAACACCAAGAAGCTAGCTAGCTAGAAGAAGCTGAGGAAGAAGCATGTAACAAGGTCCTGAATAAAAGTGCTTAAGGAAGAGCTCGTGGTCATGTCCTTCTTGCTGGTAGAGAGGGCCGAGGCACAGGATAGCCAGGGAAACATTGTCTTGAAAAAAACAACAAAAAGCAGGGTGGGGCAAAGGTTCAATGCCAGTCTGATCTACATAGATACACCAGAAGAGAAGGAAGAGCTGGTTGTGATACTGCACACCTTTAACTCCAGCATTCTCTAGATAAAGCAAGTGATCTCTCTGAGTTCCAGGCTACCCTGATCTAATCTATAGTCAGTTCCTTGCTGCCCAGCCCACACAGTGAAACCCTGTCTCAAAATAATAGGAGGAAGAGAACTAAGGAGAAAATAAATCAAGTGATAGCCTGAAGGCCCTACTTTGCTAGCCCTGGCTCCTGGCTCACCCAACCCCAGCCACTTTCTTGGCAACAGACTTTATTTCTTTGTGTTTTAGTCCTCTCATGTATTAAACATGCTGACACCAGTATATGCCTCATTGGGTTTTGAGAAGGACTGAACAAATGTCTGAAACACAGTAGGCACTGCATAACCCTGAGTCTCCACAAGCATAAAATGTATTGCTAATGGTAGTGATAGAATCAACACATCTCCCAACACCAGACTATTAACAAGTAGTAAATACTGTCACAGTGGTAGAGGTGGAGGTGGTGGAGGAGGTGGTGGAGGTGAAGAAGGTAGTGGTAGAGATGGAGGAGGTGATAGAGGTGGAGGAGGTGAAAGTGGTAGTGGAGATGGTGGAGGTGGAGGAGGTGGTGGTAGTCATAGTCACAGAGCCAATTCAGACAAAGACAAAAACAGATAAGGGAGCCAAGAGGAACAAGAGGTACACAGACCTCATTTGGCCCATGACAGGGCAGCTGGACAGTCTGGATGGTCAGACAGGTGACCCTCCATCACCTCTCCGTGAATGACCCATCTGTGTGTCTGGCAAAACTCAGACAAGAACTGTGCAGTGACTCCTGTTCTGAGCAAGATAGCCAGCTGGAAGAGTCACAGGTCACTAGAATCAGTCATCTCAAGAGGCAGGACAAGGGACAATCACAGTCTTCCCACTCCTAATGGAAACAGTGACTGTGCCATCTGCAAGCCAGTAGGCAAGCTGGGACTTCATGTCAGGGTCCTGGAAAAAATAAAAAGGTCCTCTGGATGCAGATGAGGCATCATACGCCAATGAGCCAGGTACCACAGACTTAACAACTTTCAGATCCCCAAAAGCAGAGATCCTAGACCAAGGACAGAAACTGTCACCTTCACAGTTGGCCTCGGACCATGTTACTTATGATGTAGTCCATACTGTTCAACTGCACTGCATTGCTCTTCTCAGTCTACACACCTCCATACACACTGTTGGGCGAAGCTAACAGTAGGAGTAACCACACGAACAGAAACAGAACTCAGGGCAGAAAAAGCATGTGAAATTCTCAGATTCTCTGGCCTTCATGTCTTTGCAAATTTGGTCAGTTTCATTTCCTTTTGTTTGACATAGAGCTTCACTGTGTAGCCCTCGCTGCCCTGGAACCAGGCTGACCTCAAACTCAAGAGCTCTACCTGTCTCTGTCTCCCAGATGCTGGAACTAAAGTCGTGACCACCACAGCTGACTTTGACTTTGTCCCCTCTTAATTGCAGTGACTACCTGGGAATTAGCCAGGGAAAGGCTATGACAAAGTGAATCAATATCAAAACCAGCCCTGACCCAATTTAGCATCACAGCCCTGGCACTGAACTTAGAACATGCCAGCTCCTTCTCCCTCTCCTCTTCCCCAACTGGCTCCTTCACACCACAGCATGGATGCCCTGCCTAGCACACCCTACTAGAGGATGTTTCTTCCATGGTACTCCAAGATCATCTTTGGCTAACATCCATGAAACAGGCCACTCTGCACCCTACCCTAGCCCCTTGTCACCTCTGGCTGCTTCCTTGATACTGAGGGCTGCCTGTTGAATTCTGAATCCCCAGTACCTTTCTCAGTACCTGTCACACACATGATGCTCCAGAAACATTTGTTCTAGTGAGAGTTAAGGCCTCCAGTTTGGCGATACCCTAACCACACCATCAACCAAGCCTCCTATCTATTTCTACTGCTGCTCTTTCCACTATTAATAACGCTGTTGCTATGGATCTTGGGGTGGGGTTGAGATACCCCACACACTCAACCCAAAATATATGGGGCTTAAGTCTGTTCTGTAAAGTGGCATAGCATGTGCATCCGCTCTTCTGAATATCATCACTGGTTGACTTACAAAGCCCAACACAATGGAAGTCCTCATTGTACCCTAATATTTAGAGAATGTCCATATGGAACATGTCCTGCACATACATGTTCCATACACATAGTTTTTGAGACTCTCATAGGCTGGCTTGGAATCTCACTGTATAGCTGAAATTAACCTCGAACTTTTGATCCTCCTGCCTCTAGCTCTCAAGTACTAGGGTTACAGTCATGCATCACCATACTTGTTTTATGCAGTGCTGGGGACTGAACCCAGAGCTTTGTGTGCTAGACAAGCTCTCTATCAACTGAGCCGCATCTCCAGACCCCAAGCTCTTCGCCAAAGCCTTTTGGCCATAAGCTCTGTCTTGTTCACTGGCTATAAACCTGACAATAAGGCAAGTTGAGCTACCATGACCATGTCGCACCTGTCCTGAGAAGACGGTCTTGGACCACACAAATGCTCATGACAAAAAGTGTACCTGTGTCATGTGAGTCCATTCACTCTTCCTACACAATCCAGTTCTCATTCTGTTTTCTGATGCTGACAGTATGTGGCCTTTGCTGACACACAGCCCTCTAAAGGAACATCCAGGCTTAGTTTAATATTGGAGTGGTTAAAGACAGCCCTGTAATGGTAAGCTCCCAGAATGTATGTCGCTGAGTGAGCATCCAGGAGCTCAAGGCCCGCGCCCTGCCTGCACCCATCAGTCTTCCTCTAACCTTACGCAGAAGTGAGCTGACCTGAGACAATGACAGCGAGGTATCTCTTCATGCCACTGAGTCACTGAGAAAGCTGACAGGCCCTTTATGTGACACTTAATCACTAGAAAGCACACTGTGTAAGGGAAAAGGTGTTTGCAGATGGAGTGTCTGCATTCCAGAGTGACAAACTGAAAGTGCAGAATGTGAAGTCTCTCCTAAGACTCGCTCATTTCAAGAAGTTCATGTGCCTCTCAAGGTTCTGCTGCACTCTCCTGACCTGTCCTGCAGTAGGCTGAACATGGCCAACTCCTGATTCATTCATACCATGGCAGGGAAAACTCAAGATCTGTAGTGGGAGGAGCTGCTATGAATAAATGTGTTCTATGTGAACTCTACTGCCTGGAAGAAAGCCCCGTGGTTCAAATAAGTCAGCTCAAGTAGGACAGCTCAGGCTGCTCCCACAGCTTTCAATGCCAGCTCACTTCCAAGTGAGAAGTTATCAGTCAAAAAAGGAACTTACTTGCAAACAGCAGTAAATGTCACAACAGTGACAGGCAAGAGGAAAACATCATGGTTAAACTTCCACTGGGCTAGGAAGAGGCTATGTGAACAATTTGAATGTTAGCAAGCATGAGGACTGGAGCTCAGATTTCCTAGACCCAAAGAAACACAAAAGCCAGCAGCATGGCAGCTGCCTGTGTGACACAGAGGGGACAGAGATTCACTGAGCAGACAGAGATGGAGGATTCCTGAACTCGGCGTGCAACAAGAGACCCAATATCAATTCTAGGCCTCACATACATGCATGTTCATGCATGTGTATGTCCATGCATAGGGACATGCATACCTACGCAGGCACACCACACACATTCATTCAAAAAAAGAACCGACTTACAAAATCTCTCAAACCTACCCATTTTGCCTGCCTGAAAGTCCTGCTGCGTGATCTTCACTCCTTCATGGGTTCCTTTCTGTTGTCATTCCTACTGCTTTCCCCCTTTATTTGCTTGTTTGTTTGTTTGTTTATGTGTCTGGGTGTTTTGCTTGTGTGTATGTCTGTGCGCTGTGTATGTAGTACTGCAGAGGTTAGATGAGGCACCAGATACCCTGGAACTGGAGTTGCAGACAATTGAGAGCATGTGGGTGCTGGGAATCAAACCTGGATCCTCTGCGAGAGCAGTCAAGTGCTCTAAGCACTGAGCCATTTATTTCTCCAGAAGCTTCAGCAGCTCCATTTGGACCTCTGCCCTCCCGCTGCCCTTCCTCTCATCCTTATTACATCCTTGTACATCCACATCCATCTGTACCTCAGCATCTTTATAGATGTCTCCCCATGTCTAGACTAATGTCCCCTTCTCCCAGATCTTGGGAGAACTGACTCCTGCCAATCTTCTGATCTCTGTGTTCAACATTGCACCCAGGGGAAATGCTTCTCTCACTCTGTGAGTTCGAGTTCTGCACCCTCAGAACTCAACAAGCTTCCCTCCCACACTCCTAGAACAGTCTCCATCCAGCAGGAAGACCTACACCACCTTTCCAAGTGGCCAAGAGTCTTATCACCTTTTGAAAGGAAAACTTAAGGGCCTCCCAGACAAGGCTAGCAACCAACTTGTCTAAAAGAGTGCACCAACCCTGGATTCTCCATTTGCCATCAGAACCAACAAGTACATGATGAGCAGGCCCTTTTGCCCTCCAGGACCCCCGGAGAAAGACTGTCTCCTTTCACTCTGCTGCTCAGCTCAGTCACTAGCTCAGAGCAGGCATCAAGAATGTTTGCACTCGGGGCACACCTACCATGTGCCAGACACACTATTTAAAGCACTCATCCCAGAGTCAACAAAGCAACTGCAGCGGTGCTATCAGAGACTAGAAGCCTCTGGGCCAGCTCAGGCCTCTTAAGCCTTTGTTCTCACTGACTTTACCCACACATCAATTTAGCTATTATAAACCCCACCCTCACCCCTCTCTGTATACCAGATTTTACCAATGCATAGCCGGCCTGTTCACTGATGTATTGTCTGTAGCTATCTTCTCACTAGGACAGCTTCAGTGGTCATGACAGAGACCATATGTTCTAAATAGCTGAAAATATTCACTCTCTAGCCTTTCACAGAAAATGCATTCCAACTTCTGGTATTTTGGGAAAGTCAAGGTGCCCTGGCCAAGCCCAGAGGTCAAGCCAAATAGATGAACATTTCAGATAGTTGCTATCAAGAAAACAAGGCAGGATATCAGAGTGAAACGGGAGAGTGGACTGACAAGACACCTCTGAGGCAGTGACATCTGTGTTGGGCCTGAAAGGGAGCCAGCTGTAACAGGATCTGGGGGACAGCACTCGGGAGGGGAACCATTAAAAGAAAAGCCATCAAGTCAGAGCAGAATGGCATCAGTAACAGTCGAGCAGAAAGGAGATGGCACAGAGGGGAGTGCTGATAGGAAGGAGAGCAAGGGATGATGGAGCTGGCCGTGCAAAAAGCTCAAGTCCCAGACTCGGCAGGCATGCAGAGCTGAGGGTAGCAGTGGGCACTGGGCCTAGAATGACAAAGCAGCCAGGCACTTAGTAAGATGCAGACAATGATGGGGGCAGGAGCCATTGCGAGATGATGCAGCAGGCCCCAGAAGACCCCAAGAACTCATTGGCCAGACAGCCTAGCTGACCCAGAGGCCCTAACTTAAAAGAATAAGGTACAGAAGAATATGCCTGAGGTCTTCCTCTGACCTCCTCATATACAGGCCCACACTCCGAGATTTACAAAAAGACAATATGGCCAAGAGTCTTAACACTTCTTTCAGTGAAACTTCAGTATTGGTTAGCATCCTGTCTAAGCTCTGCCCCACAGTTACCTGTCAACAGCCAGGTATGCCTGACTCACTATAAAAGGGACTGCTTGCCCCCTCTTCTCTCTCTTGTTCTCTTGTCTTCTTGTTCTGCTCTATTCCCCTGCCCCTTCCCCCACTCTCTACTCCTCTATTCCTCTACTCTCTCTCTCTGCCTTTCCCTGCCTCTACTACCCTCTTAACTCCCTTTCCCATGCCCTGAATAAACTCTATTCTATACTATGCCATCATGTGGCTGGTCTCTCAGGAGAAAGGAATACTTTGGCTTGACCCACCACATCTCCTACCTCTCTTTATCTTTTTGTTTTGTTTTGTTTTGTTTTTCGAGACAGGGTTTCTCTGTATAGCCCTGGCTGACCTGGAACTCACTCTGTACACCAGGCTGGCCTCAAACTCAGAAATCTGCCTGCCTCTGCCTCCAAGTGCTGGGATTAAAGGCATGCGCCACCACCACCCAGCTCTCTTTATCTTTTTATAAGCACATCATTGGTGCCAAAACCTGGGATTTAGAATCTCTGCAGGTTTACATCACCTCTGCTACAACATGGAGATCTACACTCACTAGCCAAAATTTTGAAGAAATGGTAAGCTCCCTTCCCACACTGGATAGAGTAAACGTCCACATGGTCCCAGGGGAGAGTTCTTGAGCTCAGAGCTACCCCTGTGCTGCCCTTGAGGATGGGAGACATTCAGTCTTTCACTGACCCTTGTTCTAGGACTCTTTCCCTTGGGTGAGACTTTCCTCTCTCCTTGTGAGACAGTTTCATTCTTGCGGTTGAGAATCCCAGGCCACACCAATGATGTGTTTATAAAAAGATAAAAAGAGAAGGAATATATTCTATGGACATATGGTGAGGTAGGGGGAATGGGGGTGCCAAAGCATCCCTTCCCCCTGAAGGACCAGCCACACGACAGTATAGTATAGAACAGAGTTTATTCAGGGCATGGGGAGAAGAGTTAAGAGGGTAGTAGAGGCAGAGAAAGGCAGAGAGAGAGAATAGAGGAGTAGAGGCCAGCCATGAGCATGTGGAGAGGGGGGAAGGGAAGAAGGGACAGAGCGAGGGAGGAGCAAGAGACCACAGGGCAAGTGAGGGAGGACAGGAAAGCAGCCCCTTTATAGTGGGTCAAGTCTACCTGGCTGTTGCCAGGTAACTGTAGGGCAGAGCATACCTGGCTATTGCCAGGTAACTGTGGGGTAGAGTTTAGACAGAACACTAACAGGGAAGTTTAATCTAAGACATTTGATGCCAAAGCCTTGAGAAGGAAGTGGCAAGGGCTTGCCAAAGCTCAGGGGGCTGCTCGGCACTCTGGGCATTAATGGGCAGGAACAGGTTTGTGCCTCTGCTTGGAGAAGTGGCCAGATACACAGTGCACTGAGCTCCCATCTCTGAGGACAGCAGGGGCAGAATTCAGCCAACTCCCAGAAGGACTTAGCAGACTGATATACACCTGGATGTGGGGAGGGGAGGTTAAGCTGAGGATGAGCTTGGCTGGGAGTCTCACACAGCTGTGTAGATGCCAGTCACTACTGGGAACCAAGGAAGGCCTCTGTTAGTCTGGTGTCCTCTACCTGCAGTTCATTCTAGAGTTGCCCTGCAGAACGTAAGTTATGAATCTCTAGTCACTCTCCACCAGGAGCAACTTGAGTCCACAGGCAAAGGAGACATCCCACCCAAGGCAGAATCAAGCCAACAGTAATAATACTAACCACAACTGCAAGAGTGTCAGGAATCAGCATCTTCCTCCTATGTCCCCAATTTGCAAATGAGGAAAACAGAAACTAAGATACCCAAGCGCACTCAGCAGAAGGTGAGGGAGTACACATTCCTTCCCTCCATGTTCTTCTACCTTGCTGCCCACGGCCAGCACACATCTGGGCACACTGTACATTTAAGAGGAGTCTGCAGGACTACCAAGGGACATAAAAATATGACAGCAGTACCTCTGGGAGATCAAATCTCTGGCATAAGCACAAGCAGTCTGCTGAGGTGGCTCTTATTTGTGCATCTAAAAACTCACATTTATTACAGCCTGAGAGCAGTACAACAGGCACCACCATTCTCAGTCTGGGCTCTGGGAAACTGCAGCAGGTGAAGCACCAGGGCCAATCCTGGAGGCTTCTCAGAGGTGGTGTGAAAGACAGACACAGCAGAGAGGGCACACACAGATAACCAGAGCCACAGAGGGATTGTGGAGAATAGCCCTGTGTGCTGCTTCTACTTCACCAGATTCAGACCAGAGAGCCACTGAAGCCTTGAAGCAAGGCTCCAGTCAGGGACAGGAGTCAGACCCTGGATGTCCACTTCCTAGCTCACACAAACTTGAGCAAGTTCAGTAAGCTGGTTACTTTTCTCATCACTGTGACAAAAAACAGACAATGGCAATTGTCTGACAGGAAAGGCCTGGCCAACCCTGGCCAGCAGCAGCTGCTCAGCAGCAATAGAAGTTAAGGGTGACCTGGGGGGTGTGACTCAGGGGCACAGAGCTTGCCCACCATGCATAAGGTCCCAGGTTCCATGCCAACACCTGAGCCCCTGAGTATAACTGCCCATGTCCTCATCCTCAACCTACCTGTGATTTCACACTGTTGTGGAGGTCAATTATAAATGCACTACTTCCTTCCTGCCCCCAAACACTGGGAAGCCTCTTTGCTTCCTGCCTAATGGCTTTCTCCATAAAGCAGAAGAGATCGGACACCAAATAGGGCAGTCTAAAAGCCATTAGCACCCAAGTGACAATAGTCAACAGATTGCTGTCCTGCTGACCACCCCAAAGCACCCCATCCTCCCCCCTACCCCACCATTCTCCCCCCTACCCCACCAAGTCCATTCTCCCTTCCTCCCTCCCTTCTTCCACCCCCCCACATGTCCACTGCGGCTCCCAAGTAAGGAGAATGAACTGATAGAGTGTCTACCTGCGCAGCCCACCTAGAGGGCCACACCACACTTAAAGGCCTCTGGGTTGTATCCATATCATAAGCTCTGGGGACTGAGAAAGCCACAAGAAAACTTCACCTCCCAGAGGGGCCTCCCCAAGGGCTCTGTTCTTCCATCCTTTCTGGAGCAGGTGAAGAGTGACTTCTGAAAGAATTCCATCACCTGGGCAGTTAGGCAATAATCACAAAGGCCTGAATGAGCCTGCCTCAAAGACTATTAGCTTTCTATAACTAGCATGGGAGACAGCCAGGCTGTCCCTGCACACAAGGATCCCAGCTAGTGTGAGAACCAAGTAAACAGGGACATCTCAGAAAAACACCAGGAAGCCAGAATTTCCATCGAGCTTAGTAAGATCAGCTCAGGAACTTTGGGAAGGTGGTGGAACGCTTGCCCCTCCAGAAGGAAGAGGCTAATTAACATCCCTCAGACCACAGGGTGAGAACCAACCTGCAGGTGGGGACACATTCTGCAGGGTGGACCTTTGCCCACCTTCAGACAAAGGAAGTCCTTGCCACCTCATTCCCTGAAGACAAATCAGTTTAAAAAGTTATACTGTTTTGCCAATCACATTGTGTCTAATGGCTTCTGCCCTAAAAATTGTATAAAAGCTCACCGAACAAGCTGTGTGGGGTCGCCTCCTCTCCTTAGGGTCTAGGATGGCCCCAATGCACTAGAACAATAAAAATCCTCTTGATTTTTGCATCGATCAGGCTCCATGCGGTTCACTCAGGGGGTCTCCAGTAAGCTAAGGCTCGATAGGGTCTTACCCTAGGACCTGTGCCACATCTAGCTTCCCTGAGCTTCTTGATAACTCTGGAGGCATGAAGAAACAGGGAGGGAAACTGAGGCAATGAGATCATAAGGGTTGCATAAGAATGAAGCAGGTCCCCTCACAGAGTGGCCCCCTCACCACAGCAGTCACCAGTATAGGTGATCTGGCAATCCTCCAGCAGGGTAAACTGGAGCAGTGGTCCTCAACCTTCCTAATGCTGCAAGCCCAGCTTGTGTAGTAAGGAGTTTTACCCACTAAACAATTTTGACAACTTACTTTTTCTTTCTTTCTTTCTTTCTTTCTTTCTTTTTTTTGGGGGGTGGGGGGGG
>JADRCC010263554.1:0-11686 GCA_019843855.1 Hylomyscus alleni | reverse complement strand
TTTTTTTTTTTTTTTTTTTTTTTTGGTTTTTCAAGACAGGGTTGCTCTGTATAGCCCTGGCTGTCCTGAAACTCACTCTGGAGATCAGGCTGGCCTCGAACTCAGAAACCTGCCTGTCTCTGCCTCCCAAGGGCTGGAATTAAAGGCGTGCATCACCACTCCCTGGTACATGTTACTCTTATTTCAGGATCATGGAAAGGTACACAACGTATCACAGCATTGATTAGCTTAGGTTATAAAAACTGCACACACACACAAAAACTGCATAGATGGGAAATCTAAGGCAAGTAAGGTTGAACTCATTGTTCTCTTAAAATCAGGTTAAACAACAGGCTGAGTACAAAGAAGGGTAGCAGTCCTAAGTTTTCAGTGACCTCAAGCTGTCTCACTAACTCTGATTGTGATGCCCAGCAAATGTTCTAGTCTCGTAACATGTAAATTGTTATTGCCATGGTGCTTTTCATTAGTGTCTGAACTCTAATTTCAAGGGAATGTGGATAGCATCACCGTTACTATTAGTACCAGAAGCTAGCAACCAGGACACTTTTAACAGACAGCTTGCTCTCTGCAGGCATACCTATTCTAAATGTGAAAGTGAAATGAAATATGCAAATTTTGAAATCACACACACTGGAAAATTTTATTTGCATCATGAAGTGTTTACTTTTTGAAGAAATGTATTAAAATAAGAATCATTAATTACGATTTGAGGTTACATGTTTCCAATATTTTACTTACTTGTCAAAATAACAGCAAGGGAGGCACAAAATCTGAAAATTAAATAAATATATCAAAGCAGTAAATATTTAGGGAGATAAATAGCAGAAAATGAAAATAGAAACAGTTGTGAGCCCACAAAGGAATGGGATTCTAGGTGCAGAAAAGTAAACTGAGCACAGCCAATTGAAAGTATATATAGTAAAAATCCAGCATGTTTGGTCACTTAGTAAAATCGAAAATTGATACAAGCTGATAAAAGTCACCAACAAAAAAAAATAATATGAGCAATGTGGTAAGGAGAATTATTATTTATGTATTTAGGAAACATAGAAAATGATATAAATCAGCTGAGAATAAAATAAACACAAATTAAAAACCAAGAAAACACATATATGTTTAGCTCTAGTGTTGAAAGATTGTGAATCTTTTATGAAAGCATATGTTATTCTTATGTCAGGGCTATGGAAGGGTTCATAACTTAAGATCATAGCATGCATTAGCATAGGTTATAAAAACTGCACACACACACACAAAACTGCATACATGGGAAATCTAAGGTAAGTAAGGTTGAACTTTCTATTGCTCTCTTAATATCAGCTTAAACAACAGACTGAATACAAAGAAGGGTAGAGGTCATATATATATATACAGACACACACACATATATATACATACATGGGTAAGAGTCATAGGTATATACACGCGCACACACACACACACATATATATGTAAATATATGTATATATGTGTGTGTGTGTGTATATATATATATATATAAAACTTTTTATTGGTTATTTTATTTATTTACATTTCAAATGTTATACCCCTTCCCAGTTTCCTCTCCACAAACTTCCTATACCCACCCTCTTCCCCCTGCCTCTATGAGGGTGATGCCCCACTTGCATACCCACACATGCCTCAGTGCCTTACCATTTCCATACACTGGCACCCAAGCCTCCACAGGGCCTAGGTCCTCCCCTCCCATTGACGCCATATGAGGAAATCATCTGCTACATATCCAGCTAGAGCCATGGGCTACCCATGTGTACTCTTTGGTTGGTAGTTGAGTCTCTGGGAGCTTTGGAGGGTGTGGCTGGTTGATATTGTCCTTCTTCATATGACGTTGCAAACCCTTCAGCTCCTTCAGTCTTTGCCCTAAGTTATCCCTTGTGGTCTCCATGTTCAGTCTGATGTTTGGCTGTGATCTGTATTGGTCGTCAGGCTCTGGCAGAGCCTCTCAGGGGACAGCTAAACTAGCCTTCTGTCAGCAAGCACTTTTGGAATCAGCAATAGTGTCTGGGTTTGGTATCATCAGATGAGATGGATCCCTAGGTGGGGAAGTTTCTGGATGGCCTTTCCTTCAGTTCATGTTCTACTCTGTCCCAGCAGTTCCTTTTGACAAGAGAAATTCTGGATTAATAATTTTGAGGTGGGCAGGTGGCCCCATCCCTCAACAGGGGGCCCTGCCTATCCACTGGATATTGTTTCTACAGGTTCTATCTACCATTTGTGGAGTATTTCTACTAATATCCTCACTATTGGGTCCTGGGAACCACTTGGGTCTCTGGCATCTGGGAGTTTCTAGTGGCTACCTCACACCTTCACACCTTCTTTCATGTTCCTGACCCTCTGTACTTCTCTGCAATCTCCTGAATCTGAACCACCACCCCCCTTTTCCCTCCTCCTCTTCTCTCTCTCCCTGGTCCCTCTCTCCCTCTACTTCCAGGAGATTATTTTCTTCTTCCTTCTGAGTAGGACTGTAGCATCTGCACTTTAGTGTGGTCTTCCTTCTTTTTGGGTTTCAAAAAGTATTTGAGTTGTATTTTGGGTATTCTGAGCATTTTTTTTTCTGGTTAATATTCAGTTATCAGAGAGTACATATTGTGTGTGTTCATTTGTGACTGGGTTACCTCACTCAGGATGGTATTTTCAAGTTCCATCCATTTGCCTGTAAACTTCACGAAATCATTGTTTTTAATAGCTGAGCAGTACCCATTGTGTAAATGTACCACATTTTCTGTATGCATTCCTCTGTTGAGAGATATCTGGATTATGTGCAGCTTCAGTCAATTATAAATGAGGTTGCTACGAACATAGTGGAGCATGTATCCTTGTTATATGCTTGAACATCTTTTGAGTATATGTCTAGGAGTGGTATAGCTGGGTCCTCACGTAGAACTTCTTTACTTTTTAAAGATAGGGAGACCTAGGGGCTAGAGAGATGGATCAGCAGTTTAGAGCACTGACTGCTCTTCCAGATATCCAGATTTCATTTCCCAGCAACCACATGGTAGCTTACAACTATCTGTAATCTGATCCAGTGCCCTTTTGTGGTGTGTCTAAAGATAACTAGCTGCTCATGCATATTAAATAAATAAATAAATAAATAAATAAATAAATCTTCAGAAAGAAGGAAAAAAGGAAGACCACATTATAAATAGATAAATAAAAGATTGCTGTGGTGTAATTCCTCTAAGGGGAAGAGAAACTGGGTTCTGGTCCAAACACAACAAGAACATGCAGAGAGAGATTCATTGTAGGCAGCAGGGTAGAAATCTGTGTATAGAGTTCTGCTAGGAGGAAATATCAGGGCAGTAGTAACAATGGCCAAGCAACTGCAAGACTTCTTGCTGAAGACAAGCTAGAGTGGTCCAATAACCACAGTAGATGCTTTTTATTTTTCATGAAAACCTGACTAGATAGACCAGTATTATGGTTAGATGAGACAGGAGCCTAACTGAAAATTAGTCAAGGTAAGTATCATATATACAGGTACATATAATAACTCTATGCTCTACAAAGAGCCATAGTACATACACATACACATATTCTAGATAACAACTCAATGCTGTACACATATATGCATAGCATATATACATGTCTGCATAATAATTCTATGCTGCACATACACACAGTACAGTTCATATATAGGTCAGTGTAATAACTCTATGGTCTACAAATACACCTACTGCATACATTCAGGTCTATATAATAACTCTACACTGTACAAATACATTATATATATATATATATATATATATATATATATACATTTATATATGTCAATATAACAACTCTATATTGCATATATACTTGTATCACATATATACAGTTTTATATAATAGTTATGTGCTGTACACATACATCTATAGCATACATATATGCTTATATAGTATCTCATGCTATATACATACATCCACTGCCGTCTTATAATGACTCTATTCTAAAACACATACACACCAATACCTGTTGTACCAGTTACTTTTCTCATTGCTATGATCAAATGCCTGGTAATAAAAATGTAAGGAAGGAAGACGTTAATTTGGTTTAAAATTCATAGGTGCAGCCCATCACAGTGGGGAAGTCATAGTAGCAGTAGGTCAAAAAAACTGGTCTCATTGCACCTACAGTCAGTGAGGGGTAGCCTTGCAGGTGTTATAGAGGAAAATGAACCACACAAGGAGATAACAGTTAGTACATATTACCTTTGTAAACTTGGATAAAATATGGGGAGTCTAATAAGAGGTAGTGTATTCCTAATATATTTAACTCAATACAATTTGGGAAAAAATGCTTCCTGGTATAATAAAATTCTAAATGCACAAAGAAGCATAAACACATTGAAACTTAACTCAAAGTAGTGTCATTTCTTTCAAGAAGAAGGCAACCAATGCTAGCTTAAGGGCCAAATGGTCTAGCCTAGTCTTGGTCACACAGATAGCATAAAGGTCATTTTTGAGATTAGCTACCTCTGGTCCTGGTCATAGGAGCTTGAGGTAGTTTCCAGATATAAGAGTCCTTCAGATTACTAGCTACCTCTGGTCTTGGCTATAGAAGGATGATATGGCCCTAGCCCAAGAGATAAAACAGATCACCAGACAGGTAATCATTTCCAAATCAGGAAATGATTCAATACAAATATATGGAAGAATAAGTTTTTCATCTTTCCATTTGATAGACAGTTCTGTGGGATTAATAGTCCTATTTTCTCTGGATGTTTCTGTGAATGGATCTGTGGAAAGGGCAACATAACACAGTTCCTGGCCCTGGAGCAGAGCCATCAGGGTGTGGGCCTCCATGAATATTGAGGGTTGTTCATATAATAGTGTACATAACTTACTTTATTTTCCTCTTTTGGGAGATGTCTTCCCAGCCAAGGTTAATAACTCCATAATAATTAGAAACAGCATGAATCCAGGAGGAGAGGGTATGTCTAAAGTTCTTAGCAAAATGATAAATGCATCGCTTAAGGCTGTGGAAAAGAACTCAGAAAATATGGGTTCAAGTATGAATAATTTCTCAACTATGGAAAATATAAGTATGCAATATTAATTATATTAGGGGCTTCATGAACCTGAAAAAACAGAGGCAGCTATGCTTTGAGACTGCTTGTCAGAAAAGTTTTAAGGAAGGAGATAAAAGAGATTTGGGGAGTGGTGATTAAAGGACAAAATCCAACCCAGCTAGCTTATTGTCTATGCTTACAAAGTCAGGAAGATCTCTGATTATGTTTGCCATGCTTTTTGGGATTTTTTGTTTTTGTTTTTGTTTTTATTTTTCTTAAAGTGTACTTGCTATCTTCTTCCATGAGCCAAGGGGCTAAGGTCATATAATACTGATTAGTAGTATAATCAAATGAGAACCTGGCATAAATGATTGAACTGATATGTAAATAAAAGCCTGGGTTTTGGTCTGCAAGAGAGAGCTACTAGGAGAGAGCTACTTGGAGAGTGAACACAGCTCTTTGAGAATTCTTTTCAAGAAGCTTTTCTGACTTGGCATGGAGGACCCATGAGCTATCCAGAGAGCTTGTAGAATTTTTTTTCTAGCATTAGAAAGCGTTCTCTAGCAGAGAGCTGTCCTGAGCAGAAAGCTACCTTAAGCAGACTACTGAGCCAAGAAGCTGTCTAGGGAGCCATCTTGAGCAGGCTACAAGGCTGTCAGCTTATACACATGATTGATTTTTAGTCTTTCTTTCACCACTCCCAGAGACCTCTTCCTTGAGACTCCTGACCAACCTGAGGTTGATCCATTTTATCTGTGGTGGCAAGAACATACTATGCTCCCAACAATTCAGAAAATAGAGACGGACCAAACCCTGTTTCACATGTTTTCTCCTTTTCATTTAGCCCAGGACACCGGCCTGAGGAATGGAGTCAGACACATTTAAGGTGTGATCTTCTGTGAAAATTAATCTAGTCTAGAAAATCTTACAGAGACATGACCAAAGGATTGTCTTCCCAGTAACATTAGGTCCTTCCAAGCAGACAATGAATATTAGACATCACAGCTGAATAAATACGTATATGAATATGTGTGCCTGTATAGCTATAATATGTAAGGTGCACTGTATGTTAATATAATATATGATACATTATGAAAACTGTTCTTTACCATGTATATGATACAGATATATGTAATATAAAGTGACATATTTGTGAAAGACAAGAACTTCTTCTCAGTGAATGTCTTCCCACTGGCATGTCGTCTGCTGTGAAAGAAGACACGCTGAAGAAAGAGCAGCTACCTGATCTTCAACCCTGTTTCTCTGGCATGAGCCTGCACCAGAATTACCTAAAAAACTGGTTCACACATATCCGTAAGCACTGCCTCAAGAGTTCCTGCTTGGACAATTTTGTGGTTGTTGAGTTTTCCTAAGGAGATGTGAACAAATGTGTATTCACACTTAACAAGAAACAAACAACAGATCGAGGAAACAGTTGCACCCAAGGCTAACTTAATAGCTGATATTAGTCAGGAATATAGAAGTAAAGCAAGGGCTTACTTATAAGAACATAGAAAACTCGATCCAGCCCAGCATGAATGACAGTTCACAAGAGCTGGACCCCTAGAGCTCTCTGCACCACTTATAGGCTACCCAGCTGCTCATAATTTTTCTTTGCTCCAGCAGGGGTATAACTGCCTTGATAGCTTTCTTAATTTTCTTCCAGAGAGCTTCCTGAAATTTTGAGTTTTGTATATTTCTTGAGCTTTGTAATTTTCATTTACTTCTGGAATCTTAAATAAGCTCTTTCTACAAGTGTGTGGGCCTTAAAATGAATTTACTTATTTATTTATTTATTTACTCACTTACTTATTTACTTATTTATTAGTCTTAAACATGTACCAATCTCTGTATGTGACAAACATTCACCAAAGTGTTTCAAACCATTGTTTTTTCAAAGGCTCATGATCACTAAGATCACTGAGAACAGGAAATATATAGTTTATAGTAACACCTTAGTGACTACTTATCTCACAGTGATAAATAGGTTCCTAGCATTGGTAATGGGTTGATATCTGGATACCTATGAATCTAATGACAAAGGTAAGGCTGGCTCTGAGACTAGATGCCATCGGCTAGGGCAGTTACCAGGCCCTGTAGACATGATATTCAGGCATGGAGTGATGTAAGATTTAGAGAGCCGAACGTTATGTCCAGGATATCGTCCCACTCACAAAGACACAGAGACAGAGCTCACTGCAATATGCATGAGGTTTTTAATAATCTAGTATACTGGGGCATTCAGGCAAAGACGACCCCAAGGAACAAAAGCACACACCTTTTATACTCTTTCAGCATGTTGGTTTACAGCATGAGTTGGTTATCTCTCATTGGTGGAGCCCATTGTCTTTTGAGTCCATTGACTTCTGTGCCCTAGGTGAGGAGGAGGGGAGGGGGAGATCCAACCCTACTGAGGACATTTCCTAGAACCAGGCATTACTCCCCAAAATTAGGGCATCTCCTGGGGATGGATGTTTGCTCAGTAAACCTTTCTGAAGCTCTCTGTCTTTAGGCTTAATGGACATTCCTAGCCTTGGTATTTTTATAAGGTGTCCCTGTTTGGTCAATTCTTACAGCGATTGTGTGATTCTTTTCTTTTTTTTTTTTTTAAATTGACATATAACATAAAACTGTAGACAGGTATCTTTATAAGGGTTTCTATTGCTGTGACAAAACACCATGAACAACATCATTTAAAGAGGAAGTGATTTACTTCTTCTTACTCTCATGTCATACTCCATCTCTGAGGGAACTCTGGAGGCAGAAACTGGTGCAGAAGTCACGGATAAGCACTGTTCATTGACTTCCTCCTATGGCTTGCTGCACCTGCTTTCTTACAGAGCCCAGGACAACTTGCCCAGGAGTGTAGACCATACACAGTAAGCTGGGCACTCAAACATCAATCTTCAATCAAGGAAATACACCATAGGCTTGCCTAAATGACAGTCTCGTGGGGGTATTTTCTCAATTGAGGCTTTTTCTTCCAAAATGACTCTGGCTTGTAACAAGTTGCCATAAACTGAACCAGGATAATTTGCATAGAATGCATTTATTTAAATTGTCTTGGGTAATAAGAGCAAATATCATGATGACAGACCAAAGTAACCATTTCCTCAAAATCCAACCTGTAAACCAATGATTTTATTGATCTTACTTATAGAACATATGTGAAGGGCTATTTACGGGAACAAAACAGCTTCAACAATGCAACGTCCCAGCTTCCTAGGAGCTGCCTTGTAGAGTTCTCAATTAACATTCTACTTCCTATATACTTAATCATCTCCCAAGACTTCTTGAAGGTGGGGAAATCAGAGGGAAGTAAGAACATGGGTAAGGTTCCTGTGACTCTTCTCTCCCTCCTCACATTAGAAACCGTCAAGACCTCCATCACCATTGCCATGCAGTTAGTTATCACTGTATTGTTCTCAGATCGGGTTTCTCCCATCTGTTAATACCTATTTTATTTAAGTGAGTATTGGGAACTAAATTTAGGTCCTCTGCAAAAGTATCAAGAACGCAACTGCTGAGCCATTACCTCCAGCCCTTAGTGAGATCCCTCTGTTGGTTTGAAAGGGAAGTTTCATCTATATTTGTATTATTTTCTATCTGATGTTTTCCATCCACCTCTAGGCCCCATGATGTCTCAAAGTCATTTCATCAAACAAACTTCATTCCCAAAAGACAATGGTGTGTAATCTTTCCTTTCCACAAACTAGTACGCTCCATGATCACATTTAATAGTCACCACTGTTATGTTCTCAAGTCCCATGAGCTGAAATCTTAAGTATGCCATATAAGACTATCGCATGACCATTTTCTCAGGAAATCGGACTACTTTTCCAAGGTCAAGATAGATGCAGGCATGGTTGGAAGATAGAGAAAGAGACAAAAATTTCCAAGAGAACTAAAAAGCTGAGAACCACCAAAGAGAAACTATCTATACATGCCCTCCCAGACTAAACTGTGACCATAAAAAAATACTTCCAGGTATGGAAAACCTGCTCATATTGTTCAGACTGTAAAGATCTCTCTCTGGCTTAGAGCTTATGATGGGCACTGAGGTGACTGTCCTTTAGGACAAGAGGGTTATTAGAAAAGTTGTTATTACCATATACATACAAGCAGTTGATAGATAGAAAGAACAATGTTCTAATCCTTATTCACATAAACTATACCCAAAAACACAGTTGATGGATGGGAGAAACAATATTCCAGACCAATGTTTATTCTTTCTTCCATAGATTATACATCCCAAAAAAATCTTTCAAGCAATATAAAATTACAATGTGATTATATTTTAGTTTTCTTCTTGTGAATGATTATGAAAACACAGTATGTTCCCCAATATCTTTACAAGAAATAACATTGTGTAGTACAGATAAAGAAAACAAATTATTCCCGAAACCCATGTACATTTATAACTAAGCAACTTGTTATAAATTAACAAAGTATGAACAAGCAAGGTAATTTTCTCAGCCAGTTCCTCTTTTTCTTTTCAAATTTTACATAGGAATTTATTTTCATTAATTTTATTTTTATTCATCATGACTTATGATTTACTTTTTATTAGATATTTTCTTTATTTACATGTCATTTAATATCTCTTTTCCCAGTTTCCGCTCCAAAAAGAAGAAAAAAATAAAATAAAATAAAAATTAAGAACAAAAACAAAAACAAAACAAAACCCCTCTGCCTGCTCACTAACCCACCCTCTCCTTCTTT
Organism: Hylomyscus alleni; assembly: GCA_019843855.1. NCBI lineage: Eukaryota > Metazoa > Chordata > Mammalia > Rodentia > Muridae > Hylomyscus > Hylomyscus alleni. Next base: position 1,959 of record JADRCC010263554.1, on the reverse strand, counting down.
CTGGACCTGGCATTCCTCTACACTGGTCAGCTAGTTTCTCTTACTGGCAGGTAGAAATTTGCTGTTACAAAGAAAGAAGTAATTATTTTATTATTTATCATTAAAAATAATCTTGTAAGAATCTTAGCATCACAAATCTAAACTTTTATATAATGATCAGCCATATCTACATTAAATCTCAAAATGCATATCTACTCATCAGCAATTCTTAATAAATCATATCAGGAAGCTGAGGGCGAAAATGGTTATAAGAAATAAATTATCACCAGTTCAAACTCAGTGAGAATGTCATCAGCCACTGTTGCCATTCTTCTTGTTTCCTGAGCATAAATATTCCCCAGATTAACTAATAAATATGTATCTTTCTGAACTGCAAAAGATTATTTAAGATTTTTTTTACATCAGGGCCAGTAATAAAAATATCTCAACCTAGCTTCACTAACAACTTTTTTTCCCCCAAATGTTTTCTAAGGGTCCTTGTCATTGTTGACAATCTATGTCTCTAAGTTCTTCTCTAGGGTATTAATTGAATCACTATTCTGCTCCAGCAACAATGTCTGAAAGAGATCAAACATTAATATTGTGAATGCCAGAGATACTGCCCATTGAGGGACTGGAAGCAGCTTTAGAATTTTCATATAATTCTAGATTAATAGGGATGTGATGGCAGCAAGGAGAGTAGAACTCCATAACAGAATCAAGTCCTTAGCACACATAGTTCTTGGAGCCATACCACACCAAGGCTCACACATGTGACTGTAGTAACCAGTAGACTACATTGTATGAGTTCTAAAGATATTTGTCTTTCCTCCTGCATGGCTCTCAGCAGGGAAATTCCACTCCATTATCAACAATTACCTTTACACTGTGGGAAGATAAGTTGTGTTCATTGCTCCAATTTTTGCTTTCCTGTATTTTAAGTGTATAAATATACATGACTTCTTTACTTCCTTGTCATTTCATTTGTATTTGAGACTAGGTCTAACATTTGGTCCTGGAACTCAGTGAATAGCTGAGAATGAATGACTTTGAGTCCTGATCCTCCTCTTCCCAGATGTTAGTTAGGAATACAGACATATTTTACCATACCCTGCTTAAGGTTTCCACACAACCCCCTTTTTGTTCCCCAAGTGTTAATCATTGGACCCAGGGCTTTGTTCATGATAGGCAAATACATTGCCACCTTGTGTGTGAGGAGGTGATGCTTCAATTATGAAATAAATACATTAATTTAAAAAAACATATTTTTCTACCTAATTTCCAATTGTCTTAGTCAATGTTTTATTGCTGTGAAGAGACACCATGCCCACAGCAACACTTATAAAGGAAAGCATTTAATTGGGGCTGGCTTATAGTTTCGGGAGTTTAATCCATTATTATGATGAGAGAAATCGTGGTTGCCCATAGGCATATATAGTGCTATAGAAGGGGTTCAGAGTTCTACATCTAGATGAACAGGCAGCAGGAAGGAAGGAAGCACCACTGGGCCTAGCCAGGCATCTGAAGCCCCAAATCCCATCCTCAGTGACACACTCTCTATAGCAAGGCCATCTCCTGTAATAAGGTCATACACCCTCATCTCTGTCATGTATTGCCACTCCCAAAAGACCAAACTTTCAAATCTATGAATCTATGGGGACCATTCCCATTCAAAACACCAAACCAATATATACAGTTTATATCATGTTACATAGTCTTTGTCTAAGAGAAAAGGTAATGTCAGAATTTAAAGTGGGCTTTAACAGTGCTAAGCACACAAGCTAGATAAATGGCTTGATAGTTAAAGAGAACCTGCTGGTCTTGCAGAGGACACAAGTATGGTTCTAACCACACCAAATCAGGTCTTCTCACAACCTGTAACTCCACCTTCAGGGAATCCAAAGGCTTTTTCTGGCCTCCATATCTACCACACGCATAGACACACACACACACACACACACACACACACACACACACACA
>JADRCC010263546.1:2969-21295 GCA_019843855.1 Hylomyscus alleni | reverse complement strand
ATCAGCTCCTGTTACAGGATTACCAGCCGCTGCCCACAGATGAGCCACTGTCCACAGAGGAACCTGATGTGAATGTTTACCAAGTGGATCCAGATGGTGAAAGCCAGCTACCCCCAATGACAACACCCCTAGACAGCAGGAAGTAGCTTAAGAGACACGACGCCCTTGTTCCCTTTTCACCATTGGCTTCCCCTTCTCTTTTTCTTTCCTTCTCTTTATAATATAAAAAAGGGAGGTATGTTAGCATCAGGACGAAAGCCTGTGGCGATGGACGGGCAGGCCCTGTTGCCAAGCAATGGTCACTACATTCCCAAGATTCATCGGTCCCCTGTGCCCACCTTCACCTGTATTACGTCATAACCCATATATATTCGGGGAACACTCCTCCATCGCTCTCTCTCTCTTCCTCCTCTCTTTCCGCGTTGCTTCTCCCCCCTTCTCTCTCCTATTAAACCTCTTAACACGTGTATCTGTCTGGGCTAGTGTGTTTCCTGATTCGAACGCCGCTGAACCCATCAATGTGTGTGTGTGTGTGTGTGCATGTGTGTGTATACTTATGAATACTGGCAACAGGCATATATGCCTCTGGACTTGTATGAAAGCCAGAAGACAACTGGAAAGATTTAAGAACTTGAAAGATTCAGTTCTTTTCTTTGACCTTATGGGTTTTAGGGAACAAGCTCAGGTTGTTCAGGCTTGGCAGCATTTCTTTTTCCTTGATGAGCTATCTCACTGGCCCAGTTGTAATGGAGGCTGGCCTCAGACTCTTATCTCTACTTCTTCAGTATGTCCTAAAACCATGGAATGCCACAAATGAACCATTCTTCAATTTTCATTTCTTAACTTTTAGCAATGAGACTACTCCTTGATTTAATGTCTAATCAGCATAAGTTTCAATAGCATAGAAGAGAAACAGAGGCTGGTACCTTCTCTCTTTATAATAAAAAGACAACCCTATTTCCAGCTCTCCTCTCAGAATAAGGGAGAAAAATCTGTTTCCTAGACAAGCACAGGAAGGATGCTTTGTTCACACTCTAATCTTTTGGAATGTAAATACACTTTGTGAGGGCTTGATCCTGTCCAGTGCTTAAGAATTGTACAGCCAAAAGATGTCTCCAAGGTCTTAGGCCTTGCTATCTCCTGGAATATAAATTTATGCCCCTAAAATCAGATCAACCTCTCAGGAGTTCACTTATCTTCTATACAGTTGTGAATTACCTTGCCAAGTCTTGTTGTTTGTGAGGATCTGAATTTCAGTAAGATTTATTTATGAAGTGCCAACTCTATAGCTACACAAAGAAATGTTCTTTTTCTTTCCAAAACAGAACTTTGGAGGCTCTACAAGAAAGCAGTCATATTAAGCAAGATTGGAAAACTAGTAGGTGATATAAACATATGTGTATACACATACAGAAGCTGCAATGTGAGCTAGAGTGACTAGCTAATATACTTGGGAAATGACAGAGAAGAATCCAAGGAAAGATTCTAGGCCAGAATCTCACCATCAAGCATAGGAACCTTAATGTTGAACTTGGTTCAGGATGTAGAACTGAAGCATGGGTGATTGGTCCCAAGGTGAGCTAAACTCTCAACCCCACAGATTAACACTCAGATGATATGAGATACTCTGTAAAAAAAAAACTCAGAAGCGTGGGACCAAAACTGAGAATGAGGCTATAATACCTTAGCCTGAAACTAAATGTCATTTGCCAAGACAAACAAATAAAAACAGCCCAAAGGGATACTGAAAAGAATTAATTCAAATATAAAATCATTGCTTTTTCTTTGTTAGCCAAACAATGTGTGACTGCTTAAAATTTTAAATAAGTGGGGTAGCCAAAGAATAAACAAAAATATTCCCTTCCATTGTGTGCAGCAAGTCTCTTACAGTCATACCTGTAAACTACAAAGTAGTTAATTTGTGATTCACAATTGGATTTGGGTGATTGTCTGCTTAGTTGCTTTCTTCTTTTGCCAAGAATTTCTTGGTCATGTCCACATGCTTCAGGCATCTGCTCTGGCAGCTTCACTATATCATGATCATCAAAGGCAGGATTAGTTCCTATTATGGAGGAACAGCTTCCAAGTGTCTAACAGGACCCTTTGTATTCAGATCCTGCTGTGATTACAGGCTTGAAAACAATGCAGATCAACCTGAGTTCAAAGAATATTGAACTGTATACTTTGGTTTATGCGGGTCAATAACTATTGCTTTTGCCCTTTGCTTGATAAGTCAATATGTATTTGGTGCCAATAAGTTTGTGGTTTGGAAAATAATTTATAATTAAATCTCATAGACCCTGAAAGTGTTGATTACCACAAACTGGAAATTAATCCTTAATTGAGCTAGTTAAGTCAAAGTAAGTACTTAAAATAATGAATAATATTATGTACAATGTATAAAAAAAACCTCAAGCACCCATATAATTTTAGAATCATAGTACTAAAGAGGTTGTTATAATAAAAATGTCTACTCATGTTTAATTAACAAATATGCATACAGTCTTAAAATTCATATTACTGAAAGACTTGCAATGAAGAATAGCATCCCCCTGAGCCAATGAACAAGATAACTAACAAAGTGACAGCACTGAACATTTGCTTTCATCATAAAACATGCATGCAAATAATTTTATTGTAATATAATTTAGGGTGCATAGTTTGGAGTATTGGTCACTTACAGGGTTAAGTCATTGCACTAGCAGTTTTTAGGATATTTTCATCATGGACATCCTGACCTACTCCTCATCATCTCCCAATGGTTATAACTATTAACATTTCCTGCCTTCTTCTCTCTTGTACACATTTGTAGTCACATTAATTTTAAAAGTGTTTTTCTATATTCATTTACATGTATGTGTGTGTTTGAATAGCTGTGTACTTTGGCTGAGTCAGAAGACAATTTGAAGGTTCTCTGCTTTCTATGTGTGTGTCTCAGTTATTGATTTATCTATCAAGCTTGAAGATAAGAGCTTCTAATTCATTTGACACCCTGATCACCTGATATTGAAATTAAAAGAATGGTTATTTCAAAATTTACAGGGTAGACTTATCTTGATGTTGTAGACTTCCTTCCACAGATAAGATCCCACTCAAAAGTAATATAGGGGATCATACATGATAAACACATCCACGCACCATTGGGGGAAATGAACTCCATGCAAACAGCAGTTAACAAAGAGAGGAATAAGAACGCACCAAAGGCTGCAAAATCAACAAAGTGTCAGGAATTAGTACACACCTTTATATAACAACTTTAAGCATAAATGATCTCAAATATTAAATAAAATACAAATGAGTAAATTGTACAAACCTCGTCTTTCTGATTGTGGTCCTCAAGAAACCTACCTCCTCATCAAAGACAACCTTATGGATAAAGGTTAGAAAATGGCATTGTAAGCAAATAAGACTTATTATAAGGCATTGCAGGTGTTGTCCTTCTAGTGGTTTGTAGACAAATCTTTAGACTTTAAACTAAGATGAGTCAGAATAAATAAACAAGTTAACTTCATACTAAGTGAAGAGCACATAGAGAATGTATACCATTCAAAACAACTATGTAATAAATACAAATGTACTCAGTTTCTTTTTTTCTTTTTCTTTTTCTTTCTTTCTTTTTTTTTTTTTTTTTTGGTTTTTTGAGACAGGGTTTCTCTGTATAACCTTGGCTGTCCTGGTACTCACTTTGTAGACCAGACTGGCCTCGAACTCAGAAATCCGCCTGCCTCTACCTCCCAAGTGCTGAGATTAAAAGAGTATGCCACCACAACCCGGCTGTACTCAGTTTCATAAAGCAGACACCACTGGAGAAAATGCCACAGGTTGACACCAATGCAAGAATAGTGCCCACTTGACTATCTCACTATCGATGGGCTATCTCAAGAAAATTAACGAAGAAACATCTGAGTTACATAGCATCATAGATTCTTACTGAAGTATACTAGACACTGAATAAACAAAGTGAGCTAGAACAAAATGAACATGGTTGATTTGTCACTACACATGATTTCAATGTATACAAGAGAGACAGCATATATACAAAGAAGGAACAAGGTACTAGCACAAAAGAGACACACTGATCAATGGAATAAAATAATGGGCTCAGATATAATCCCACACAGCTACAGCCATTTGATATTTGACAAAAATGTTAAAAATATATATTAGAGAAGGACAAATCTCTTCAGAAAAATGATATTGAGGAAATTTGAAGTCCATATTTGGAATAAAGATTCTAGATCCCTCTCTCTTACCATGTATAGAAAGCCAACTCCAAATGTGTCAATCACAATGGTGTAAGACCTGAAGCACTGAAACTGTTAGAGGCAGAAGAGAGGAGAACACTGCAAAACAGAGGCATAAGGAAGTGTTTTCTGTAAAGCATGATGATTGCTCAAGCACAAGAGGCCAGGAGAAAACAAAAGGGACTTCATAAAATTAAAATTCTTTGCATAGAAAAAGATGAAATTAATTAAGAACAAAGCTGTGTACAGAACAGGACATCTTGGCTCACTGCTCTTCTGAGGTATGCTTAGTCTCTAAAAAAAATATAACCAAGTCAAAAACTAAATAAAAACTAGACAATCCAATAAATTCATTAAATAGACAGTTCTGAAGAAACAAAAAACAAATAAAACAAATAAATAAACAAATAAAACAAATACCTGTATTTAAAGTATTTAAAGTATTGTTATTATTTGAAGGAATTCCTAATTCCATGCACATGACTAGTCTTTTCTGACTTCTAGGCATCATGTTGGAAAATGCTTTTACTTGGGTACTCGATAATGCCAGCATTTAAAAATGAAGAGTTTGAGGACCATGCCATATTTCTAGGGAAGAAACTACCATCTTCCACTAGTGAAATCTCGTGCAATTTCAGTCTACATCACCACAATTTTGACTAGAATTGCTGTGGGGGGGACGCCCTAGAATTTAATTGTCTTGCTAGCCTCTGGCCCCCTGTTCATCTCCTGTATCAACATGCAACTATCTGGTGTGCTTTCACTTTTCTGAAACAATAGAACCTTTGGTTACTTTAGGTTAGAGAAAGGGTAGTTATCAGAGATACAGGCTTAGAAGGTAGCTTCCATGGCCTGGGATCTCCAATGACCTTCCTCGTTTCTACTCTACCTGATAGTCCTCCTTTTAGACACTGAATTCCCAATGAGAAGATCCGTCTTTAGCCAGAAGCTCCCTAGCTCTCTTTGTTTAAAACAAAAAACAAAACAAAACAAAACAAAACAAAAAACACCTTAAACTTTCTTTTTCACTCCTGAGGATTGAACTGTAGGGTCTCATGCATGTAGACCAGTGCTCTGGCCTCTCAAATTTTCAGCTCTTCTTTCCTCCCTTTTTCTTAAATGATTGTGGTTTAGATGTTTCCAGTGCTGATTATTTTGGTGGAATGAGTGAAATAGTTTCAGTCATGTGGAATTAAAATTTTATAGTGTTTTAAAAAAAAACTGTAGTATTTAAATCAGACTTTAGGACACAATATACAAATGGATGTGAATAATACAATTATGTTTATATAAATAATAGTGTCACAGTATTTAATATAACTCAACTTCTGTGGCATTTAAAATTTCAATGGTATGTTGCTTTTTTATTTATTTCTTGAGCCTTAATTTTTGGAATGGCAGAAAATATATACATATACATGTAAAATTATAAACATACTACATTTTATCTTCAGTTTTCATCTATATTTTTAGATATGTGGCAAGAGACTTTTTTTTTTTTTTGCCCCAGAGAAGTTGGTATAGGAGTTGGTAAGAGGGATAGATTTATTCTATCACTCATAATGCTTTCAGCCTGACTGGTAAATTAATTACAATACTTTCTGTCTACAATACACTTGGGGAATTTATTCAGATCTACTCTCAAAGCTGACTTCCCGAGAGAATATAAGTCAATTATGGTTCAAGCTCTTCTTGTCTCATTAGCTACTTGAATAATGCATTTGAATGATGGCCCAGGAGATTTGAATTCGGAAGTGTTTGCTTGTTTCAATCCCTGATGAGTTTCTGAGTCACATACTCCTATGTGTCCATTATCAGCTGTGCCACAGGGCTGAGTCAGGGTTCTGCCTACTTACAAAAACAGATGGCAAATGGCTCTATGTACTTTTAACATATAAAGATCGAATTCCAATAGACATCTGTAGCTTGATAAATTAATTTTAAGTCTCCAGATGTACTTCTAACTCAAGCATATTGTCCTTTTCTTTTGATTTTCTACTTATAAATGATATTGTGTTCTATAAAGACAAGGTTGATCTTTCTTGTAGAGTGGGTGAACACTTTACCTATGTAAGTAAATGTTTTCTCATGGTCATATAAGGATGTAACTATTTGTATTGTATCAAGGAAGAAACATGTGGCTGCAACATTCCTTAGAGTCTATGTATGGAGTACTTAGCAATCTTAAGACCTGTCTTTCAAAAGGCCATGATAATTCTAATTAGACTTCACAGATGCTATAGACTGAATTCCATCACATTCAGAAATAGATATATTGAAACTATAGTCTTGAGTGTATTTGTATCTGGACAGTCTTCTAGAAGTTGTGAACATTAAAGAAAGTCTTAAGTGGAAGGGAAAAGTCATGATATTTTGACAGTAGATTTACAAAAAGGGACCTTTAGCAGGGTATTGGGGCACATGCTTTTAATCCCTGAATTTAGGAGGCAGACAAAGGTGGATCTCTGAATTTGAGGACAGTCTGTTCTACAAAAGTAGTTCCAGATCAGCTGGTGATACATAGTAAAACCTGAAAGAGGGAAAGGGAGAGAGAGAGACAAAAACACAGACAGAGAGACAGACAAAGAGACAGACAGAGAGACAGACAAAGACAGAAGAAACAAAGGGTGAGAGACAGAGATAGAGAAAATATCATCCTTCTTCTCTTTCCCTCTTCCTCTTTCTTTCTCTTTCTTTCTTTCTTTCTTTCTTTCTTTCTTTCTTTCTTTCTTTCTTTCTTTCTTTCTCTCTCTCTCTTTCTCTCTCTCTCTTTCTTTCTTTCTTTCTTTCTTTCTTTCTTTGTTTGTTTATTTCTTCCTTTCTTTCTTTTTCTTTCTTTCTTTATAGCAAGTGTATACTCATAAACTGCAGATATTGAGAGTCCCATTGACAATTGCAATTGCAGGACCTTTAATTTTAGCATCTAGAAGTGAAATATATTTGTATTGTTCAAGCCACTCCCCCATGGTATCTTGTTTTGGCAGCCTGAACTAGTTACTGAAGCAGCTTGTAATTAGTATGCTTTGGCACAGGTCTTCAGGCACCTTGAAAAAAATCACCTCGTATATTCCAAAGCTAACTAGCTAATTATTAATTGTAATTGATTGGAAAGTAGCCACAGAGAAATGTCAACCCCCATTCTTAGAATTACAGAGTAAAAAAGATTATCGCCATATCATTGCTGAATTTCATAAAGTTATGAAATGTTTATTATATTTGTGTTTATTCTTATAAACATATCATTGTTTATTATATTTGTGTTTAAAATAAGCACAATGATTATAAATCTGGCAGTAATTATAAGTACATACTTCATATTTACTGAGCATTTACTCACTCATTCCAGTGTTATTTTTTAAAACTGACGTGGTGAATCAGACATTGTCAGGTTTCCCACTTCCCTAATGGTAGAACTTACCACAGCCATACATGTAAAGAGAACACAGGGCTATGAAGAGATGGTCTCAGTGGATTATTAACCCTCATGCCCAGGGCTATACCAACAGAGAAACGAACCTGTAAGGTAAAATGATTGCATTAGACAGACTTTTCTGAGCAATGTCTGGGATACTCTACCACTTTCTTCTTGGGTGTCTCCTTTAGAAGACAGTTTGGTTCGATTTTTAAACTTAACACATTTTGTACTTCATGTAGGGGAAAAATATTTTACTCAGATATTCATTCATGGTGACTTCACCACTTGAATTTGAGCATTTCTTAGAAAACTCATCTTTTGACTCTAACAAGAAGTGAATTCACTATGTATATATTGAATCCTAGTGGCAAACACATGCAGAAGTAATTAGAAAAACAACCTATAAGCAAATAGCTCCAGCTTAAGCTAAGCAATACTGTGTGTTCAAAAGCCACCAAGGCTCCAGAATTTTCATGAGTCCATGAGTGTAAAGGAAGAACATTACTCATGTGACACACACGTACACACACCCCTCAAATCTCAGTTACTCAACAACCTGCTGTGACCAAAAGTCTGACAAGAAGTATTTTAAGCGAGGAACATTGTCTCACAGTTTGAATGAAAGTAGTTCATCACATTAGGGAATACACGGCCGCAAGAGTGTCTGGTGATAGGACACATTGCATTCACAATCAGGAAGTATGATGAGATAAATATGAACTGGTGATCAGCTCAGATTCGTCTTTCATACACTGTGGAACCCATGGGATTGTGCTGCCCACATTGAGGGTGTGTTTTCCATCCCAGCTAACCCTTTTTGGAAACACCTAGATAGGGACCCTCAGACATGTTTTTCCATGGTGATTTTGATTATAGTCATGATCAAATTAAATTGACTAATTAAATTGTTTAAGATTAGTTGATTAAGATTAATCATTATATTCTCCAATTTTAATGGGTGATAAGATGATATGTTTACAAACAACGTTTCAAGTTTAAGGTTAATTGGCTGATATTATTGTTGATTACTTCAATTATAACGCATACGTCTTGAGCCAATCATTCAAGCTTCCTTTACTTCAATCTCTTTATTTGTAAATTACATAGAGTAATATTTGTCTTCCCTAAAACCTGGGAATTTGGGAGGAAGAGTGAGATAAGGCATATAGTGACTCTCAAAGGCCATAAAAATTCTCTTACCATTCATGCTTTACGTTGTAAACAAGTCATTAAGTATGCTTAGAAAAATTTTTAAAATAAGAAAAAATATTTAGATATGCTAATTCTAAGATTTATGTGGTAATACATAAAGATGCTTTAAGAATTCCTATTAGCTACATAGAAGGGAGTGAAAATTAAAAGTACACACTTGGTGACAAAGAGTGCTTTCCCATTCTTCTTTAGTGTCGAATACTTCAAATGATACGCTTCTATCTCAAAGAATTAGTCTGATATTTCTTCTTCATTAGATTTATCTTTACAAATTCTCTGCATTGCTATATCTGAATGTGTGTTGCAAAAAATGGAGAAAAATATCAGCTTCATTTTTGATCAAATTGTTGTAGGTGAAAGACCCCCGTGGGGGATCCTCACTCAGGTCTCTGGAGAACGTGTACCCAAGGAACCACGAGAGACTATCTTGATGCAAACACACCAGGTAGTTTATTATCGGAGCTCTGGGTCAACACGTATCTCACACAGGAGATAGAGGTATCATTGACGAGGCTCAGGAGTTAGGGGTTTATATAGGAAAGAAGTCCAGGGGGACAGGGGAATCAGTGTGGCTATACATAATTGGCTAGTTTAAACATCAGCTATAGTACATGCAGATCGGAGTGCAGGGGAATTCCTAAGGGTGGTGCTAATCTGAGTCAACAGGAACATCTAGTTAACCTTAAACCATATCAAAGAGGATCAGATGGCCCATAAGACCAGATGGCCCCTTACTCAGTTGGGCCTGTCCGGACATGTCCTTGCATGCCTTTTCTATCTTTATGGCCTGTATCTTCCCAGAATGTCTAACAACTTGCTTTTGTTCAGGCCTGTCTGAGCATGCCCAAGCTTGATCCACCATGGCTCTTTCAAGCTTGTAATTAGCTAGTACAGGCCTCAAATTTGAGTTTTCCTTTCATAGGCAAGATCTATAGGTCCTTGTTCCTTTTACTAGTTGATAATAATCACTAGTAGAAAACAATACAGAGTTTCTCTCTGAAAAATAATATATGCTGTTTAAAAATAAACTAGCTGCCAAACATGCCTACAACCTTAATCAAAGCTGAATTAAGCTTTAGGTAAGGTCTGCAGTAAGGTATTGCAAACAGAAATTTGCTGAGCCTTTTCTCTGTGTGTTTGACTGATCATTTAATCCTCAAAATAATTCTACTCTTCTCACATATCTTCATTTTATGAGAAGTGCAGAAAGTTTGCTGAAATGAAGGTCATTTATGACATTAAATAAAAATAACTGACATTATTTTCTTATTAGAGGCAATAACTGTCACCCACATTTAGAAGTAAGTCTGCCATCCTTTCCTCCTTGAATAGATGTATCACTTCATTGTTAGATGATATGTGGACACCTTGGTTGTATGTAGATAATTATAAATATCCAAATTATTATATTTTCCATTTGTGAATTAGGAAGGTAGACATTTTCCAATAAAGGAAATCAAAGTTACAAGCTTTGAGTCATCAATGAAATTTGAAAGAAAAAAATGAAATGCATCTAGTTGCCATGTTAATTATAAAATAATTCTAGTGTTCTGTAAAATTCCCCTAGTCCATGATCTAGGAAAAGATGCTATTGGTAGAATTTCCTCCCTAGTTTCTGTACTTCAGAGTGTGAGATGAGAAATGAAAGACATTTATATAAGACATAGAGAGATTCAAAAGTTACAGAGTTAAAGGTTTAGAGATGAAAATAGAGTTATTAATACAATTTACATTTTTCAAAATGAAAATGTTTTAAGAAAAACAATTTTGTCAAAATTCAAATAGCTATTAAATATTTTAATTCTACTTTCATAATTTTATTTTTCATTCAGTATAGAATTCAATACTTTTAGTTTATCCATACTTATTTGACCATCATCATAGTCTATTTCCATCTAATTTTTTGCTGAAAGAAATCCTTTACTTAAAAGTAGTCCAGTAGTATCAGTAACCCACTATATTACAGACTAGTTATTATCCAAGACTCTAGAAGGCATTTTTTCCATTCTACATAGTTTATGTATGTGAAATTGTATAACATGTGCTTTTTATGATTCGTGCCTTTGCTTAGTCTAAATTTTTTAAGGTCTATCCATGTTTTTTATGTGCTGATAACTTCCTGATTGTCTTAATTAGGGTTTCCATTGCTGGGAATAGACACCATGACCAAGGCAATACATATAAAGGGTAACATTTATTTGGGGCTGGGCTTACAATTTCAGAGGTTCAGTCCATTACCATCATGGCAGGAAGCATGGCAGCATCCAGGCAGACTTGGTACTGTAGGAATTGAGTGTTCTATATCCTGATTTGAATGTAGACCAAAGACTGGCATGACATCTCAAAGCCCACCCCCAAAGTGGCATACTTCTGTAACAAGGCTACATCTACTCCAAGAAGGCCACACCTCCTAATAGTTTCACTTCCTAGGCCAAGCATATTGAAACAACCATAATATTATTGTCAAATAGTCCACTGAATTTACAGTATTATTTGCTGATTCATCTGTCAATAGACAATTTCATTATATTACTTCTCCTTTTTACCACCTTGAGTATTATTGCTTTGTGTAGTTTTACACAGGATTTTAGGTTAAAAAGATGTTTTTCTTCTAGGGGACTCATGTCTGACTGGAATTATTAGGGCACATGATGACTCTACATTTATTGCTTAAGAAACAGTCAAAAAGTTTTTCAAGAAAGATTTTACCAGACTGCGTATTTATGCCAGAAGTGAATGAGGTTCCATTGACTCCACTTCTTCATTGATACTCTTTGCTGTCTATGATATTGACTAGAACCATTCTAGTAATTTGTAACTTGATAGTGATTTTGCTTTTTGTTAGAGTAATAATGTATAATGTTCAGTAGTTTTTAATTTGCTTATTGGTTATTGGTTATTTGTAGAAATACCTATCCAAATCCTTTTCTTATTTTTACAGAGATTATCTTGTTTATTAATGATTTTTAACTGTTACTTATAAATTCTGTATGTCTTTTATTAGACGAGTGACTTGTAAATCTTTTCATCCATATTATAAATTTCCTTTTGCTTTCTTATTAGTATGTATTAATATGCAAAGTAAAAGAAAGAACAAATAAATGTATATGATTAGGTTTATCTGGTTTTAGTTGTTACATTTGGTTTGGGATCATATCTAAGAACAATTACCTTACCCAAGGCCATAAAAATTACATCTGTGTGTTCCTTGAGTGGTTATATAGCTCTTAAACTTGGGCTTCTGATTTACTTTTCATGTATGGGCTGAAGCTGAGGTGTATCTATTTTTTTTTTTTGCATGTGGATATTTACTTATGACATAGTGTTCTAAATAAACATGTGAAAGCTTTTCCAATATTTTACATATAATTTTTTTGTTCCTAACCTGAATTTCTTCTCCTTTCAGTTATATTCTTAGTTTTGGGTGAATTTTCATCTGACAAAGCCACTGACAGCTTTAGCTTTAAGCTAAGCTTCAATGTTTCTAAGCTATTTGACAAGTAAGCTTTCATTAATATCTTAAACAAAATTCCTACGCTTGACAGTGATTTGGCTTCTATACATAGCCCTGGATCAATTTCCATAGATAGAAGGATGTGGTCACTTTAATGGATAGTGTAAAGTCACAAGCTGATTTTTGTAGCCAAGTATAAATTCCATTCTAGAATATTCTGCCACTGAACAATGCCCATAATCCTTAGAGTCTATCCCTTGCTGATTGATTTCAACTGTTAATATGGTAGGGTCATGATGCCAAGTTGTTTAGTCAAATATATGTCTGGACATTTCTGTGAGATATTATTCTAAGTGTGAATTATATTGTATGAATAGATTTGTCAGGAGAGCAGATTGTCCTTTATGACATAGATAGGTCCTATTCAATCAGTTGGAGGTCATAAGAGAAGAGATGGAGGTCACCAAACAGGGAAAAATTCTAGCTCCAGAGTATAATATATACAATCTAAATTAGTTTTCAGTCTTTGGGCTTCTGACTATATCCGTTCTCAGAATTTTCAGCCTACCAGTCTGCTCTGTGGATTTCACAATTGCAAGCCCCCACAATCATAGGAACCATTTCCCTAAAATAAATTTCTGTATATAGATACATATCTTGTTCTGTTTCTTTGGAGAAATCCTCCTCCTATTGTATTAAGTGTTACAGCTCAGGGGGTAAAGATTTTCTTAATGGAAGTGTTGCAGCTCTGAAGCAAAACGTATCCTGGTAGTTGGAAGTCAAGGAATACCACAGTGTCATTATGGACAACAAACTTTACACAGAAATTAATTGGTAGAAACCCTAGAGGGTGTTTTTACCAACTCTACACGATGAGAAGCAGCAAAGAACTGAAGAGGAGCCTAGTTTTATATACATTTCTTGTGTGTATGTGTGTGGAGGGGTGGGTTTTCAGGTGGTCTGTGATTGGTGGGATTTTGTGACCTAATCTGGGGTCAAACCCAGGAATTGGTCGATTTAAAAAACCCTACAGTTATAGCACATGATTGAAATTGAGAAAGGTATTTTAGGTAAAATATTAGGGCTACAATATAAAGAAGAGGGATGAAATATATGCTGTCAATAAAATCAGAATCTATATTTCAGAAAATTTCCCAGTATCTGGTTTTAATAGCAAATTTATTCTGAATAGTTTACTTTAAACATCACTTTCTGTTAATACACAAGGAAATGTACTTAAATATCACAAGTATTGTTTAAGGCAGAAGAAAACTCCTGAGGGGTGTTGTTCCCTCTTTACCTCCTGTTAAGATATTATCACCTATTAATTACTTATTCTCCTTGGTTTTGGAGAAGAAACATGATATAATTTAGCATAATAACCACTGTATTTTATATATAAGTGATATACATATCACTTATATATGATATATATGCATATATATACATATATATAATCAGTTTCATGCACTGAAAGCGTAGCTGTACAAATAGGTTGCCTAGGGAAAGCCATCTGGATTGGATTGGAAGTTAAAGAGAAATATACATTATGCAGAGCAAAATGTCTTCAAAGTGCATCCAGGCTCTATCTCAAATGCTAAACTGATAAATTTCTCCTTGTTTTTTAAGTAAATTTTATGCTGGTAGAGATTTCCAAAACTTTTTCAGGATTTCAATTTGTTAGTTGTTAGGTTTATTTTCTAAAACATTGCTAGAAATTTGTTTAACAAAACATTTTGGGCATAATTATATGCTTATTCACATTTATTTGTCTGATAACCTAAAACAGGGGGCCCTGTTCCAGAAAGTACCAAAATATGGAAGTATGATAAGAATGTTAAGTTATATAAAATAAATACATAAAAACTGTAATATAGCTATCCATAAAATTTTAGAATTTTATTTATTCACTCCACATGACAGCATCAGCCCCCTTCCTTTCAGCACCCCCTCATGAAGATCCTGCTCCTATTCTTCCATCACTTCTTCTCTGAGAAGGGGGAGCCCCCTATCATCTCCCCACATACCTCATTCCCTACCCTCCCATCCCCTTCACCCCCATCCCAGCCCTATCTCATCAAGTCACCACAGGACTAATTGCATTCTCTTCCACCCGAGGCCTGATGGGTGGTCCAGTTAAGGGAATGAGATCCACATGCAAGCAGGCAACAGATTCAAGGACAGCCCCAGTCTAGCCATTGGGGACCTGTGTGAAGGCCAGGCTGCACATCTGGTACATGTGTGCAGAGATACTAGGTCCATCCTGTGTTCTCTCTTTGGTTGGTGCTTTAGTCACTTGAAGCTCCCATAGGTCCAGATTAGTGGTTTGTTGACCTTCCTGTGGAGTCTCTGTCTTCTTTGGGTCCCTTGATTCTTCTTCCAACTCATAACTATCCAAACATTTTAGTAATTTATATGATGGACACACTGAATTGATGTATAGCATAGAAAAACTGTTGACACTATCATGGGAAACTGAGAACCTTTAGGAAGCTGTGCTTGGATGCAAGAAGTAGATTCCTGGGAGCCTGAGATGTAAAGACGGTATGGTTTAGGTATAGCCTGATTGTGCTTCCTACTTGGCCTTTCTGCTTCCTAATCAGAAAGTGACAAGCCAGAATCTCCCTCCTGCAGGCCTGGATAGGATGCTCTCACCTTATGTCTTCCTGCTATAATGGACTATATCCCCTGAACCAAGAGCCACATAAGCATTTCTTCCCTTAACTTGCTTCTACAGGGTGTGTTATCACAGTGGTAAAGAAATTAACTATAAAAAACAAATGATGACTGCAAGTGGAGGAAGGAAAGCTTGAACAACTACCCATCTTTTTCAAAGAAATTTTTAGTTTGGTTCCAGGAAATATTAAGCAAATCCTTAAATGATAATTATTTCTTTGACAATTGTTCAGCATGTCTTTTATTTCAAGAACAATTATATGTGCTTTCTGCAAGGAATTTAATTATTTTTTCAATCCTAAGGTATTTATAACATTCCTATATTTTATAGATGATAAAACAAGAGGTAAAGCATATAGACAAATTATCCAGGATAGCTGTAAATTAAAAGTTTACAACCACAGTTCTTTAACTCTGTTTAAACATTAAACTAGTCTTTCTCTTGTGCTTCTTTAATTTTTTGCAAACATGGAAAGAAAAGATAATGTAAGTAATAGTTGGAATGGGTACAGCCTATATTGGTAGGCTAGACTTATGACATGTCTCTGTCTAGAAACTCAAAATGGAATAAAGGTTGAAAATAAAATACAGAATCATAAGCTTTGTATTCCTGTGACCTGAATTTTTGTCTTCAGTGGTACTGGGAAAACCATGACATGAAAAATGCTTGCTAAAGTAGTACAGTATCATGCATGTATGTCTTTGATTTCTTGTAGTCATTAGCAATGCATGCTGCCACATGCAAACATGAACTGTAGTTGTAAATGCGGGGGGGGGAGGCAGTGGGAAGAGAAAGAAACAGAGAGAGAGAGAGAAAGAAAGAGAGAGAGAGAATGGAAAAGATAAGAAGCCACATTGTACAAAAATTGGCAAAAAGGTGAAATATGGAACATTTGGCAAAAACACAAATTTTATTCCTTATTTATTATATCTACCCTAGTTCAACGACCTGTGTCTGTTTGACAGTTATAACTCCTGAGAAATGGAACTGATTATGTTCGTCTTAAGATTTTAAGATGTTTTAACACCAAAACACCACAATCTTTAAAACTGAGAACAATCAAAGGAATTTTTCTTAGTCAATTCTTGGAAACAGGCATTAAAGATTTTCTAGTATATAAAATCCTGGAGATTGATAAGAAAGTAATATTCATCATTTGTGTGAAAAAGAGAAAAAATGCTGACATCACTAGAATGCAAAAGTTTCCTTTTCTATTTTAAAGAGCTATTGGGATAGTGTGTGTGTGTGTGTGTTGTGTTGTGTTGTAAAGTGTTTATAGGAAGCATTTTACATTTACTTGTCACAGAATTTTTCCTGTCCAGTTACATTAGTGCATAGGTGGCCTGTGATTGGACAGGGAAAGGGGAGGCAGAGCTATGAGTAGCAGAGGCAGGGAGCCTCTCAGAGGGAGGCAGAGGAGAGAGGAAGATGGCTGGGAATGTGAACCCCCATGGTGTTTACCAGCCACAAGTAGTTGTGGTATCATAAGGGTAGATTAAATGGGATAAAGCTTTTATCATTATCAGTTGGCTCTGAAATTATTGTATTGCATTTTGTAAATTGTAGTATTATTGATATTATTGGTTAATTAACCTTTGAGAGTCTTGATTTTACCGGTTTATTGGGTATTGTGATATGCAACCACGAAGTTGGTGGTTCCATTTGGCTATTAGAATGTGGGACAGAGCTGATGGTGGAGAGGGAAGTAGTGGCTCCTGGGACAAGCTATCCAGATGCTGTGGGAGCTAACTGGAGGTTGTTGATGGCACCAGAAGGATTACAGGAGCATGATCTGGTCCCGTGGAGAGTTGGCGGGTTCCTTTTTTAAATATTTCCTGCACCATTTACTCTCTTATCATCTGGGTTCACATTGCTGATATGACATTAAATGCTCCATTTTCATAGTTTATTTAATTTTGGAACTGGAGATAGTACCAGGAGCATTGGGTATGGCAGGTAAGTTCTCAATTACTCACTTGCTTCCCTCCCCTAAGTTAATGGCTATTACACTACTGTTGAGAAAAAGAGACTTTAATTGAACGTATCACATAGTTATCGAAACTACCATTCAAAATTTGCCTTAAAAAACTCTGTTAGAATGAAAATACCACACCACCTCACTCTTATAACTCAATACTCAAGTATTTGAGTCTGCCATGTATATTGCTTTCTTCAGAGTTAAGAGTATCAAGAATGATGGAGAGCAACATTTAAGAACGGACCATGAATAACTATTTAACTTTTTATGCATACACTTCCTTCAGAAGAGAATCTCTAAATCTCACATGGATGATTGTGTAGGAGGTAGGGCTCACAGGTAGATAGTACACTGCCAAAGCTGACCAAAGAATGACATCCTAAAAGAACTCCACCTCCTGCTATTCCTGTACCCTGTGCTGTCCTCCTCACTGTCCTCTTTCTCCCTCTCCTCCCTTTGCCTTCTCTCCTTCCTTCACCTCCTCCCCTTCCTCCTTCTCCTCCTCCCCTTACTTTTTGTCCTCTGTAACTTCCTTCTCTTGGCTCAGTACCAAGGATGACTTCTCTGATTAGTACTCCTGTCCCCAATCTTTCAGATGAGATGCATATATATATATATATATATATATATATATATATATATATTTGGTTTTTCGAGACAGGGTTTTTCTGTGTAGCCCTGGCTGTCCTGGTACTCACTCTAGACCAGACTGGCCTCGAACTCAGAAATCCACCTGCCTCTGCCTCCCAAGTGTGGAAAAATATTGGAAGCCACTGCACACCTGACTTCTCTCCTTCAGGGAACTTAAGTAGCAGAGCACATTGTGATGCATCGTATTTCACAGCTTCTTGTTATTCTAACTGTAATTCTCAGCTCCTACTAGGAGTTAACTATACATATTGACAGCACGACAATATCCATTATCTATAAGTATGTTCTTCCCACATGCTAGGCCTCTGATGAGTAACAGACAAGGATTCCCTCTTGAAATACAGACTCACTTCAATTTCTAGTGCTATATAAAGGCCCAGCCAACCTGACCACCAGGGGGCACCTTCCTTTCATGAAAGGAAATGTTTCTCACTAAATCACTAAAAGGAAGTAGGAAGCATTTGAGTAAACAACAATTAAAGAAATAAGGGGCCATGGATTTTAATGAGAGGAGTGTGTCAATAGGAGGGGTTTAGAGTTTAGAAGGAGGAAAAGGAAATGAGGATAATGTAACTATATTATAATTTCGGAAAATAAAACTATAAAAAATAAAAAGGGAGTACCGAGGCCGTAGCTCAGTGTTAGGGAATTTGCCTTACATGCTTAATGAAGGAGAAGGAGATGGAGGGGGGGGG